>PVJA010028854.1:0-27202 GCA_004027025.1 Myocastor coypus | reverse complement strand
TGTGTGTGTGTGTGTGTGTGTGTGTGTGTGTTGCAGTATTAGGGATTGAACTCAGGACCTTGCACTTGCCAGGCAAGCGCTTATTCTACTGAGCTATCTCCCTGGCCTTCTAATTTCTTTCTGAGTGGGTTCCTCATTAATTACAGGAATAGTATTGAATTTTGTGCAATGATTTTATGTCTTGTTCTACTACTGAATTTGGTTATTAATTCCCAGATTCTTTTGGTGGACTCTTTTTGGGGTCTTCTATGTAGAGGATCATGTCATTTGCAAAAATAACGTGGCTTCATTCATTCCTATACTTACCCTTTTATTTCTTTTTCTTGCCTAATTGGCCTTGCTAATGTTTCAAGTCCTATGTTGGACAGCAGTGATGACGGGCATCCTTTTCTTGTCCCTGATTGTGATTGTTAGTCTGAGCCTTTGAGCGCTCCTGGCAGTACCTGGAAGGAACAAGCAGGGCTGGCTCGGTGTGGTCAGACGGCTTCAGGGTTGGAGTTTTTGGTCTTTGAGCCCTGGATGAGAATGTGGTGGGTCTTTCTAATGACTATAACGTGGCAGCTGGATTGGGTGGCTGTCAGCAGTCGGACCTGTCTTGTTCTCCTCTCCAGATAGCCACCATCCTGGACTGCCATGCAGCCACTCTGCAGCGCAAGGCTGACCGCGAGGTCTTCTTCATGAATACCCAGAGCATTGTACAGTTGGTCCAGAGGTGAGTCTTGGGCTCTATGTGTAGTTGTCACACTGGGTTCACATCCTGAGCACTGCCCTGAGTTCTCATGGGGCAAGCTCACTGATCAGAGGTATGTTATGGTGCCAGCACTACCATTCCAAAAAGCCGGTCCCTGGATTTGACTTCCGTGAGTCTCAGTCTATTAGTTGATAAATGGACATTAATACCACCTCACAGGCCAGGTACGGCAGAACATCCTTATAATCCCCGCTACTCTGGAGGCCGAGGATGGAAGATCATATATATTCAGGGCCAGTTTGGAATACACATTGAGACTGTTTTTTTTTTAAGCAAAAACAGGGGCTGGTGATATGGCTCAGTGGTCTAAAGCGCCTGCTTAGGCAAGCTTAGGCAACCACAGGAACCACGGTTCAGTCCCCAGCACCACAGGCTGTGCCAGCCCCACCCCCAGGGCAGGCTGAGCTGGCCATTAAAAATAATAATAATAAAAATAAAAAATAAAAGCAAAAATGTAGCTCAACAGATTAAAGTACCTGCTTAGGCAGACACAGCAGCCGGGGTTCGATCCCCAGTGTGCTATGCCAGCCCTGCCCCAAGGACATGCTGGGACTGTGATTGAGACTGGGCGTGATGGCATGTGCCTATAAACCCAGCCCTTGGGAGGCTGGCTGAAAACAGGAGAATTTCTGTGAGTCTGATCTATGTAGTGAGACCCTGTAGACAAAATACAAAAGCAGCAAACAAAACCCACGCCAGGTATGGCGACGTCCACCTGTTTGTTCTCCCAGCACTGTGACGCTGATGCAGCAGGTATACAAGTTTAAAACTAGCAAGACCAAGACTCTCAAAAAAGGGGAGGAGGGGGGCACCTGAAAATTAGCTCATTGTAAAGGTCCTGAGTACTACAAACAAACAAACAAACAAACAAAAAACAACAACAGCAAAACAAAACCGTTTAAAAACAAAAGACTTCACAATGTAAGTTGGTCAAGTTCTGCAAAGTGATGACGCTTTGACAGTGGTTTGGATTAGGAGATAGTGGGTGGATAAAGGGCTAAGCTATGCTTTTGAAGACTATTTCAAGGGAAAGTTGGCAAATAATTTGCATTTTATCTTGTATGTTTTCAAAGTAAGTGGCAGTCTACTACAGAACTATTCTAATGACATGAAGTATGTTTGCCATTTTTCATGAAGAATTTACATTGCAAGAAAGCTCAGCTTATAGACACAATAGCAGTATTCCTAGTTATGGACCAGTCATTGGGGTATATATTTACCATGTCCTGTAAGCTAGCAGAGGTCCAGAGACGGGGACACTATGGAAGGCCACCTGTTTGCCAAGCTGTTCCTTGACTCATGAAAACTGAGACGGGTGACATAGGGTGCCACAGCAGAGAGTGTTAGCAAGTGTTCCTGCAGGGTGACAATTTTGCAGCCATGGGCCGGTAGGGGAGTCCTGGCCCAGAGCATGTCAACTGTTGACTTTAGACTCATCTGGCAAGCTTCAGAAATACACCTGGAAGGGAAGAGAATATGCTACTCATCAGTCATTGGCAGGCTCTTCTGTGTGGGACATAGATATTGAAGCTTTACCATGTGCTGGGTGGATTTCAAAGTCCCACTTGGTGTATGACATCATAGGTTCCTTCCCTCTTTGGCTGTTGGTTTAACCTAGTGATGTCAAGGTTATTCTGGTTCCTGCTTTGTCAGAACTTTGAATTGCACCTCCTCAGAAACCCAGTTCCCTAAGTTCAGAAATACCTTAGAAGAGGAAATGTTGGGGGAATGTCCATGTTAAAGTTTTGTTTCCAGGGGTAGGTGGGATTTACATAGTGGTTTACGGTAACTATCTTGGAGTCTATCTTTTGAAAATATCTTTATACATTCAATAAGTAATTGCTGTTTTGTTTTTATGGGTAAAACCTGCTAAAAATTGGGGCTTCCCTCTTTGAGCATCCCAGCTCAGGTTTTTGCCTTCCTCCCAGGACCAGGCAGGCACCATGCTGAGGCTCTGTTCTGGGTACCAACCCGGCGTGGCCTCCAGCTTGATGGACAAAGTCATGGCTGTCCATGGCTTGCAGAGATGGTGACAAGGACCTGGCTCCCTCAAGCTTAAGGGCTAGAGGACTCAGAATCCAGATAGTGTCTCCTTCTTTTTTATTCTTTTGGGGTCCATGGAATAAATCTGTGTTTCCCTCTTTTAAAACCATGAAAGATGAAAAACATTCAGGAATGATGACTCGTACTTATATTCTGAGCATTCGGGGTGGCCGAGACAAGAGGACTGTAAGTTCAAGACCAACTTGGGCAACTTAGTGACTTAGTAAAAGCCTGTCTCAAAGTAAAAAATAAAAATAGCCTGAAGGTGTGGCTCAGTACAAAGATACTGGGTTCAATCTCCAATAAGGTTAAAAATAAATAAATAAATAAATAAATAGGCCATCCAGATAGCTCAGTGGACTAAAATACCTGCTTAGGGGTTGGATCCCTGGCATGCTGTGCTGGTCCCATATGGCAGATGAGACTGGGCATGGTGGCTTGCACCTGGAATCCCAGCCCTTGGGAGGCTGAAAACGGGAGAATCCCTGAGTCCCATTTATGTAGTGAGACCCTGTAGACCGTGTACTAAATACATTAAAAAATAATAACAATAGCAATAACACTTCAAGAAAAGATGAAGCTACTGGGATGCTAGCCACGGCACAGCATTCACCTGGCTGTCTGCCTCTCTCTCCAGGTACCGCAGCGGGACCCGAGGCTATTTGAAAGCCGTGGTGCTGGATCTCCTGCGAAGATACTTGCAGGTGGAACACCATTTCCAACAAGGCAAGATGTGCCCCCTGCGCTCAGCCTGCCCCAACAAGGGTGGTGCCAGAGAGAAGCCCCAGGCAGGAGGAGTGTGCAGAAGCCCAGGCTTCAGCTCTGTGTGCTCTTTTTCTCCCCTGCAGCGCACTTTGATAAGTGTGTGATACAGCTCAGGGAGCAGTTCAAGCCCGACATGTCCCACGTGCTGGACTGCATCTTTTCGCATGCGCAGGTGGCCAAGAAGAACCAGCTGGTGATCATGCTGATCGTAAGCAGCAAGGGGTTCTGCACCCCCTGTTGGGGAGGCTGTGGGGGGGCTCCAGACGTGTTCTGGAAAGAGCCAGGCAGTAAAGGTTTTAGATTTTCTGGGTCCTGTCCTCTCAGTCCCTGCCACAGCTCTGTGTGCCATTGTGCCGTGTGAGTGAGTGGGCTTGGCTGTATCCCACTGGCAAGAGCTGGAACAGCAGGTGGTGGGTGGGGTGTGCCAAGCCCTCGGAGGAACATGCCTAATACTCCCCATGCACCAGTTCCATGCCACACACTCTGAGAGGGCTTACAAAGAAGTATGAACTCTAATTATCACAGCGACCCTAATTGATGGGTACTGTCCTTGGCTTCCTTTGGCGTAGAGAGGCGAAGCTACTTACCCACAGCCACACAGCTTGTAGGTAGGGTCGTTGTTAAGGTCTGACCCCACAGCCTGGCTCCAGAGCCATGAGCTCTTACTCAGGGGATCGCATGTTCTGAATCTTGCGCTACCTCTTTTATTTTGCCTTCATTAAAATGGAAGAGATTCTGTCATTCCTATTTCTTTTCCTAGAAGGTAGCCAGCAGTCTTTCATAGTTAAAGGTTTTTTTTTTTTTTTTTTCCTCTAATAATGTTCCCTGGTAACTTATTGTAAGCATGTAGGATCAGCCAGCAGAATAGGAGAGACTTGCATTTGGTGTACAGTATGGGGCTCACAAGTATTTTCTTGTAAAAGGCTCCAGATGGCCAATATTTCAGGATTTGGCCATGGAGTCTCTATTGCAGCTGCTTGGCTCTGCATAGTCTGTCGATGTCACCCAAGGGCAGTCACAGGCACCATAGAAGTAAGTGACAGTGACCGTGTTCCTGTAAAACCTTATATGCAGAATCCACCCAAAAATGTAGGCATCAGGAAAAACTTGTATAAATAGTGTAATACTAAATCTATGGAGACATCATGAGATTAATGCAAGTTACCCTTGGCTTCTCTAATTACAGAGGTGCTCAAAGCTGTGGCCATGACTTTGCAGAGATGTTTTTCAATACACTGAACGCCAAAAGTGTGCACATGTTGTTTTGGCAGACTCTGTGCAAAAACGCTCAGTGGGCTGCATTTGGGCCATGGGTGCTAGGTTAGCTGATAAGATGTATGATACTGGTACTTTTGTGAAGAGTCATTTAATAATATCTTTGTATAGATGTTAATCCTGATCACACACAACAGTTATGGCAGGGGTAGGAGTTATGACTTTAAAAAATACAGATGCCAGGAGCCCAACCCCTCCTGTTCATTTAAATCAGTCTTTGGAGGTGAGGTGCAGGTATTCTTTTTGAAACCTTCCCCAATGGGAAACTTACACACAGACTGTTTATTAAATAATATTAACAGTTCATGTTCAATTTCTTTGGTATTTGATTAGTACTGCAGATAGGAGAGTCTTTTTTTTTTTTTTTTTTTTTTCTCAAGGAGTTATGTGTTGAAACACTGTTCTTGTGGTTTATGTCCAGTTGTTCCCCCAAAACCTCATGCAGTCATGGGGTGGGGACTTATATAGATTGAGACTTGACTCATGAGTCACTGGGATTATGTGTTTTAGTACTGATGAGATTATGGGTCTAAATACTGCTGGGAATTATAGGTGTGGCCTGAGGTGGATAGGCTCAGGCAGAGAGCCTGATGTAATATAAAGAGAGGCAGAGAGACAGACTCAAGATGTTGCTCTGCTGCCCTGGTTGGTTGGTTGCCTCTGTCATGATTGTTGCTGTTCCGCCGCCATGAACTGCTGCTCTCTGCCATGTGCCGCTCAGCCTTGGAACCGACTGGATATGGACTGAGACCTCCAGGAACTGTGAGCTAAATAAACCTTTCCTTCCTTCATTTTGAGTGTTGGGTATTTGTCCCAACAGTGAGTAAAAATAACTAAGACAACTGTGAAGGATCATGCTGCCTGCAACTGACTTTCAAAAATAAGAGGAAATGAGAGAGAGAGGTTGGTTATACATGGATACTTACTACAGCAAAATAAAATGTACGGCTGTCGTGAAAGGTTTCCAGTTAGTGAATCAGGGTGCTAAGGACAAGGATTTTCAACATACTAGCCTTTAATACTCAGTTTTTGTGGGGAGTGGGCTCCCCACATGCAGTGTGCAGTCAAGACTGATGTCCAAGAAGATAGTTTCTCGGGGTGGGGGTGGGGAGAGGGATTGTATTGCTAATGTAATAGAGGCCTTTTCAAAACACCTCTTTTTTTTTTTTTTTTCAATTTGGAAGCAGATACCAAATGATAGAAACACCATGGTAGATATCTTAGTTCATCCTTCTAATAAGCCTGTTGATCTGGTCTTCTCTATTTCCAGCTTTTCCATCTTCCACTAAATGGGTGGTCTTTTTTTACCTCATGGAGATGATAACTTGAATGGCCACAGGAAGTTATTTGCCTCTTCGAAGCATTTTCCTACAATATAGATCTCATGGATCAGATCCTCCATGCAGATGATGCCATATTTGCCAACTGATTGAGCAATCAATGAATTATCTGTCAGGGCATTTCGCTTCTCATTGATTTTGCCATAGCCATGCTTGTATGTTAGTTCATTTACTGACTCCAGGTTTGGGTACTCCCATGCAAGGTGTGGCTTCACAACTCTCAGCATGTTAACTGAAGCCTTGTGAGCTTAACACAGGTGCCATTGATGATTTGGTGAAGGCAAAGAAGCTGCAGCACCTTGCGGACCTCTGGGCTCACACCATTGATACCCTTGATCTGGATGACAAATTTCCAGTTTGGGCTCTGCAGGGACATAGAAGTTGCCAGCTTTTCTCTCCATCCTAGCCACTTGGATCTCAGTTCTGCACATCTGTCTGTACTCCTTATGATAGTGCCTGGCTTTTTCATAGGTGAGCTCCCTCCTTGCCTTGCGAAGCGTCTTCGGGGCAAACTCCTTTCTCAGGCGCTTTATCTTCAACTCTGTGAAATACCTTCACTTTTTCTTAAGGGTTTCTGCCATAGCAAGAACTTTCTTTTTCTTCTCTTTTACACCCTCCATGGTTCCAGCCAGGAAACAGCCAAAACCCCTCCTTTGGATAGAGTGTTTTTGAGTTTGCCTGTAGAGTAAGATACAACTATAATCTATTCTGGTGAGCTGGACTTTCAAAGAAAGGCTAGGTGGGGCAGGTCCATGTACTACTTCTCCCATACAAGGGGACTTTCTCCTGGGTGTGACATCTAAAAGTTCTGTATCCTTGGCAGCCTAGGGCAGGGGGTGCAGTGGCTTAGCTTAGAGCTATTCCCCTTGCCTGTGACTTCTTGGTACTTGAGTAAAAATGCCCAGGTGTGGCTTGGGGGTTATATGTGAGATTTGTGATTTTTTTTTCTGGCTTGTTTGGTTCCATTCAGGAGAAAAGAGGAAGCTGTGTAACCTGGCTGGGGTCTGGTACCTAGGAAGCTTTCAGCAAAACTTCTAAATGGGATGAGTGCAGTAAGATAACTGCCTTGGAGTCTTTCTGCTGTCATCCAAGTTAACAAGACAGCATGGTGTCTGGGGCTTTCGTATGTGGAGTGTGGTGTCCAGGCTACTAAAATATTCACACGCACTGCTGTTAAGTCTTAGGTTTCCTAGAAATCTTCCGGCCTGGCTTTTTCACCAAGATGACACTAAAGGTGAAGAAGGATGTCCCTGCCCCTTCCAAAGCGGAAGCCAAAGCAAAAGCTTTGAAGGCCAAGAAGGCCGTGCTGAAAGGCATCCAGAGACACAAAAAGAAGAAGATACAAGCATCGTCCACCTTCTGCTGTCCCAAGACACTGCAGCTCCAGAGGCGGCCCAAATGCCCTCGGAAGAACACCCTCAGGAGAAACAAGCTTGACCACTATGCCATCATCAAGTGGATGTCAAACCCAGTAGGCACCAAATCACACAAGCTGTCAAGAAGACCTATGACATCGATGTTGCCAAGGTCAATCCCCTAATCAGGCCTAATGGAGAGAAGAAGGCTGGCCCCTAATTATGATGCACTGGATGTTGCCAACAAAATTGAGATCATCTAAACTGAGTCCAGCTGGATAATTCTAAATACATACTTTTTTTCCCATTAGAAATGAAAGAAAGAAAGAAAAAAGAAAGAAACTTTCCAGCCTGGTTGCTGGCATCACTTTGGCACTGCTATCCCTGGAGTCACCAGCTGGGGGTGAGGGGAGGTGACAGTGAGGCCACAGCTACTTGGGTTATACAAAGAAAATCAGACTATGAGAAAGAGAAGACTTCAAAAACCTCCTGTGGAATTTCTTCAGCAATGACATGCCTGGGTGTTTATGTATAAAATATCAATGTGTTAAAAGTTGTTGACTATGAAAACATCTCTGTAATATAACTAGGAAAAAATAGCAGTGAGGCTACCTAGAGGAGAGAGTCCTGGCTGGTTCACTCGGGAACTCACATCCTTGCCTTCTGGCCCTGCTCTCTGCAGGTGTTTGGGAAGTTTCTACTCTGCACCATTCCCAAGGCCCTGTTGCCCCTAGAGACCAGGCCATGCACAAGGGTTAGTGGAGACCTCAGTCAGAAGCAGTCAGGCTGGATGCACAGAACAAAACAGCATCCCTCCCTTTTATCTTGTAACACTCAGCTTCAGGCCCCTGGTGTGTGTGTGTGTGTGTGTGTGTGTGTATGTGTGTGTGTGTGTGTGTGTGTATGTGTGTGTGTGAAACTGTGAGCTCCATGTTGGGCAGCAAGCACTGAGCAAAGAGAAGAGGTTGAATAGATCTGTTGGAACCTGGGTCTGCTTACACGTGCTTAATTACATTGGGACAAGGCATTGTGCCTCCCTGAGCCTCAGTTTCCTCATCTGTGAAATAGACATCATGATAGTAATTTGCCAGAAAGTTGGGAGAATTGGGAGGAATGTATGTAAAGGACCTGGTTTCTTGCCTGGCACAGAATAGGTGCCTGGTAATCCCTGGCTATGCATGGTTGAGCATCCCTAATTCAAAAATGCAGATTTGAAATGTGCTAAAATCTAAAGTTTTTTGACACCAGCATGACACCATCATGAGTGGAAAATTCCACATCCAGTTTCCTGTGTTGAGTTGCAGACAAAATGAAGGTGCATGAAATATACTGTATAAAATTATCTTTAGGTTGTGTGCATAAGGTGAATATAAAACATAAGCGGATTTCAAATTTAGACTGAGTTTGTCCTGGAGATAGCTCAGTATAAATATGGGTTCAGCTATTCCAAAATCTAAAAACCTCTGAATCTAAAACAGTTCTGGTCCCAAGCTTTTTAAATAAGTTCTAGTCGTCCTGTTATAGGAGGTGGGGTTATACTTTTCTTTTCACCAGAACTGGAGAGCATGCTTTAGAGTAGATGAGAGGGAGAATGAATGAATGAATGAATGAATGAATGAGTGGGTGGGTAGGTGGGCGTGCTGCAAGACAAGGCCATGTGTCTTGGACTGTACTGGGTTTGTCCTGGGAACAGAATCTGACTTGCTGGGGGGCAGCTGCAGCCTGGCTGAGGTGAGTGCTAGGGACCTTGTCACTCTAGCCACTTGGATTCTGGTTTTGTCCCCCAAAGGATGAGCTCTGTGGCCCGGATCCTTCCCTGTCAGAGGAGCTGACTTCCATCCTCAATGAGCTCACCCAGCTGAGCAAGAGCGAGCACTGCAAAGTGGCCCTCAGAGCCAGACAGGTAGGGCCTCAGAGTGATGCGGTGCCCCAGGGCGTGGCACCCTCCCCCACGGCTTCCCTCATGTGAGCCCTCTGGCCCCCTCCCCTATAGGTCCTGATCGCCTCCCACCTCCCCTCCTATGAGCTGAGGCATAACCAGGTGGAGTCCATCTTCCTGTCTGCCATTGACATGTACGGTCACCAGTTCTCCCCAGAAAACCTCAAGGTGAGGAGGCCTCTGCTTCCTTTCAGTGTCCGCAGAGCACTTCTGGGGCCCATGTGGGTCTCGACAGCTAGGAGCTCCTCTCCCCCTCAAGGTGCTGCCAGTCTGGTGGCTCAGAACCTGTGGCCAGGGCTGTGTGGGGCTGTAGGTGGGCTCAGGGAAAGGTGGTGTTGGTGCTTGGTCCTGCAGGAGGTACCGGGAGACAGGCACAGGGCTTGTCTGACAGGGTAGTATTAAAAGTTCAGGTGTGGTGAAGGGCATTTGGAAGCCTGAGGCTCCCTGTGCCTGAGGTGGCTCTCTCATGGCCAAGTCAGGCCTTCCCAGCCCCAGCCTTGCTCCGCCTGACTAGTTCATTTACTGAGGTGCAGGCAACCTGAGCACCTGAACCCAGGAGCTTTCCCTGCCTGCTGTCCCTCCCCTGGTGTCACTGTCCTGGTCTTAGGAGGAGGGAGGAGGCCTGTGTGCTGGCAACACTGGCTGCAGTTAGTGCTAGCGACATACTCAACTTCTGCCCCTGGTCCCTCCCAGATGTTGAATAAAACTTCCTCACACTGACCCCTTCTTTCTATTTCCTATAGAAATTAATACTTTCAGAAACCACCATATTTGACGTGCTGCCCACTTTCTTCTACCATGCTAACAAGGTCGTCTGCATGGCGTCGCTGGAGGTAAGGGGCACAGGTCCAGGGAGCACCTGCCTGCGTGGTGAGGCGTTCACGGCCTGCCCTCCGCATCCCTGACCCAGGCCACAACCCTTGCAAACATGCCCTTTCCATTGTCCCAGAAAGGTAGGCAGTGTTACCACGTCCATCTTACTGAGGAAGGAATTCATGCTTAGAGAGGCTACGAAGGGCAGGAGCAGGATTGCAACTATTTCTGTCCTGTTGCAAAGCCCATGCTGTGTCCTGTGTCCTGTGTCATTCAGCCTCTGTGCAGGCAGGGCACAGCTGAACCCTAGCCCTGGAGCTGAGTCTGGGGCCCCTCTGTAAGACCTTCCACCTGAAGCTATGACTGCCAGAGGCACTTAGGTGACATCCTAAGGTGGCTACCCACAAGAAGGACATGTCTAGTCATAATACCCACTGTTCTCCCCGAATTCAGTGGTCATGAAGTATTTGGTTAATTTCAGTAAGCCTATTGTTAATCTGCTGTCACAGGAGGTAGAGGTGATGTCTTATGTTCTCAGCATGGCTGGGGGTGGTTTTTCCTCAATCTTGATCCTCTCTGCTTCCTGTCTTTGTCCCCTAAGGTCCTGCTGTCTACCCTGTAGCCTTTAGGCTTCATGAGTCACCTACCCTGAAGTCAGACATGTTGGCTGGGTCTCAATGAGGGAGCGTTTGGGCCTGTGAGGATCCAACAGCCACAGGGCTTACAGGGGTTTTTTGTTTGTTTGTTTTGTTTTGAAAGAATACTGCTTGAGCCCCTCTCTTGGTTTGCAATGATGAGATCCAATACTTTTTTTTTTTTTTTTTTTTTAACTTATGCTTTATTTATTTTTGTATTTTGGGGAAGAGTCTACAGAGTGTTCAGGGTCTCACTACTAGATCGGACTCATAGTGATCCCCCTTTTTACAGCCTCCCAAGAGCTGGGATTACAGGCATGTGCTGCCACACCCAGTCTCAATTGCTGTCTCAGTGTACCCCGGGGCAGGGCCGGCATGGCAGGCCCCAGGAGTGAACCTCTGTCCCCTGTGCACTTGCAAGCACTTTAATCTGCTGAGCTATTTGGCTGTCCCTCCAATGCACTTTAGCATCAGTAACTTTGTAAAGTGTGAAATTTAACCAGGCATGGTGGCACACAGCTATAATCCAACAATAAAGGAAGCTGAGGTAGGAGGACCACAAGTTCAAACTTAGCTTTGGCAATTGAGGGAGACCCTGTCTGAATATTTTTTTAAAAACTTAAATATTTATAAGGGACCTGAGGGTATATTTCAGTGCATAGGCCCTTGGCTCAATCCCCAGTACTATAAAAACAAAACAAAACAGAACAAAACAAAACAAAGGTGAAGTCCTATTTATGTCTGAGAGATTTGTCTGGGCTGCTTTTGTACTGGACAACATCATTGTGTCTAGTACACTTACTGATCATAACTCAGCCTTTTTTTCATGACCCGGGAACATTGCAAACACAAGACCTAGCTCAGCCTCCCAAGGTGTAGGAGTTTTGTCCCTGCCCTCAGTGTACCAGGGATCCCCGGGAGCATTCCCAGTTTCAGTGCTTTGCTGGGACACACAGGAATCAGGATATAGTTGCCCTAAAGCTGTGATTTAAGATGCAGAGCACAGTTGGCAAAGAGGGCAGCAGGTGATGGGGTGGACACCAGGCGCAAGCTCCCAAGGGTCCTCTCCGTAGATACGCAGGGTGTGTTGAACTCCTAACAGTGCACAGAAAGTGTTGTCCCCTCCCCACCCTTTCTTCTTCCTTCCTTCCTTTTTTTTTTCTTTGAGGCAGGTTCTTGCTAACTTTCTAAATTGACCAGGCTGTGTCCAAACTCGTCATCTCCCAGCCTCAGCCTCCCAGAAGGCTGAGATTACACGCATGCACCTCCATACCTGTTTAATACCCAGGGTTTTGGGGGCACGGTACTGGCCTTCGAGTCATCCTCCGCTACTAGATTCTGAAAGAGAAAGCAGCCATTCAGTGGGAACCATGTTATTCATACCTTCTTTACCACAGAAGGCTGGGAACCCTCCCCAAGTCCCCCGATGCTGGCAAGGGCCGCCCCAGGAAGGTCTTCAATGAGCGACTATTGGACCTGCCAGGCTAACTCTTGCCACCCAGCTCCTATATTCTGTATTCTCTTGAAACTTTTCTAGTGTTTGCACTCTACAATTTCATTATCCGCTATGGTAGCCACTGACCTTGTGTGGGTAGCCAACACTTGAAATGCATTTTGTCTGCATGGAGCTGGGCTGGATTCCAAAGACATGTTAAGGGGGAAGAATGTAAGACACTTAACGCAGGTTCTTGGATCATCAGTCACATGTAGAAATAATATTTTGGGCTGGGGAGATAGCTCTGTGGCACAGTGCCTGCCTGGCAAGTGCAAGGTTGTGAAGTTTGAACCCCAGTCCCGCCAAAAAAAAAAAAAAAAGAGAGAATATTTGGGGAGAAATAAAATACATCATTACAGTTATTTTAACCTGTTCCTTTTTTCTATTTCTTTCCTAGAAAGTTTATTTTTTATTACAGAATTTTATTAAACAATTAAAATTTTTATAGAACTCTTTATTTATTTATTTATTCATTTATTTGTGGGACTGGGGTTTGAACTCATGACCTTGCACTTGCCACACAGGCACTTGTGCCACGGAGCTTTCTCCCCAGCACCTATTTTTATTTATTTTTAAAAGATAATAAAAATAAGTTTAAAAAAACTCATAAGAGCCGGGCATGGTGGCGCATGCCTGTAATCCCAGCACTTGGGAGGCTGAGGCGGGAGGATCAGTGCGAGTTCGAGACCAGCCTGGGCTACCAAAGTGAGCTCAAGGCCAGCCTGAACTGCATAGCGAGACCCTGTCTCAAAAAGACAAAATAAATAAATAAATATAAAATAAATAAAATAAAAATAAAAAACTCATAAGAAATGCTACAGAATTTCACTAAACAATGTAACAGGAATTCAATAATGGTTGTTATATTGCATGATGTTGTCTTCAAATTAGTTGTTTAGATTACCAGATATAAGCATGTAAAATTTCTTTAAAAAGTTATAAAAAATTTTTAAAAGAAGAAAATAGATGTAAGCATTAACTAGTCCTTTCAATAGACCAGCAGAAATCAGCAGTACAATTATTCAAGCCACCCTGTATCTAGAAAGTTTAAAGCATGTACATGGCTCTTGTGCTTCTGTTGGTCAGGGCTTCTCCAGAGCAAGCGTTGGCCGACTTTAACCTACGGGCCACCTGGGGCACACTGCTTGTTTTTGTAAATAAAGTTTTATTGAAGAAAAACCATAGCCATTCATTGACATTAATTTCTAGGCTGCTTTCACACTACTATAGCAGAAGCTAATAGTTGCAACTGAGATTATATATCCCACAAAGCCAAAAATATCTGTCATCTAGTACTTCATAGAAAGTTAGCCGGGCATGGTGGCACACGCCTGTAATCCCAGCACTCGGGAGGCTGAGGCAGGAGGATCAGTGCAAGTTCGAGACCAGCCTGGGCTACAAAAGTGAGCTCAAGGCCAGCCTCAACTACATAGTGAGACTCTGTCTCAAAAAGACAAAAAAAAAAAAAAAAAGAAAGTTTAGCAAACCTTATGACAGTGTTTTTCAGGGCTGCTTATGGAATGTGTAGAGATCATTTCCAGCATCCATTCAGCCTAAGTTTTCTTGGGACTGTAGGATGCCCTGCCCCACCCCCTACTTCCTGTTTCTACTCTATCAGGTTTACGTGCGGAGGGGCTACATCGCCTATGAGCTGAACAGCCTGCAGCACCGGGAGCTCCCAGATGGCACCTGCATAGTTGAGTTCCAGTTCATGCTACCCTCTTCCCATCCAAACAGGTATGTAATGGTACCCAGCTGGTTTCTTTCCTCATAGTAATCTTGTCTCTGAGGGACACAGCAGGAGTGTCTGGGCGTGCTCTTGCGAAGCCACTCCCTCACTGTGGATTTCCCTGTGACAGCATGTTGTCAGGCATAAAGCAGAGAAAACTCCTGCTCATCTCCTAGTCTAATGTTGTAGCCCAATGTCACGTGTACCTTTTCCAATTGAAATAAATGAGGCAGGTGTGGTGGTGCATATAACTCTAGCAGAGGTGGAGGCTACAGCAGGAGGAGCACAAGTTCCAGCCAAACTTGAGCACCTTGGTAACTTCACAAGGCTATGTCTCTAAATAAATAAATAAATAAATAAATAGATAGATAGATAGATAGATAGATAAATAAATAAATAAATAAGAGCCGGGGATATCGCTCGATGTGAAGACCCTGAGCTCATTCCCAAGTGCTGCAAATTAAATAAAATAAGTAAACAAACTAAATAAGTAAAATGAAATAAGATATTTAGCTCCTCAGATATAGCTACATTTAAGATGTTATGGGGCTCATGGCTGCCATACTGAACAGAGAAGTTCTAGAACATTCCATTGTTGTAGAAAGTTCTAGTGTTCCAGCAGTGATGTAGACCATCGTAATACGTAAATGAGATGAGGCACATAAAGCATTGAGGTTGTTCTCAGCACAGAGAAAGCTATGAGTGTCAGCACTTGGTGATGATCATGCCTAATAGTGTTATTACCACTGTGTGGTAGCATGCTGGTGGTCAGAACTGTTAGTTCTTGCCTATTCCTGTTGCATCCAACTCTGGCTGGCTGGCCAACAGAGTGTTCTCATCTCTATTTTACAGATAAAGGCCTTGGGCCCTTCACTAAACAACAGCTGAGCTGCTTATTTATGGAAAAGAGGGTAGAAGCCCGTGTCCTGCTCTTTTTTTTTTTTGTGGGACCAGGGTTCGAACTCACGACCTTGCACTTGCCCAGCAGGCACTTGTGCCTCGGAGCTATCTCCCCAGCCCCTCGTGTCCTGCTCTTACTTGAGTTCTTCCCATGGCCCTTGAGTCCAGGGCATTTGGGAGCCGGGGACAAGAACACACATGTCAGTCTGTCTGTGTCCACTGGAGTCTGTTTTCCAAAGGGTAGAGCTCAGTGAGCTCCCTTGTGCTCTCACCTGAGGTCACCCTTGTGTCTGTAGCCGTAGCTCAGTCTCTTTTTAACCCATCGTATTTTAGGACCCCATGTCCCCTGCTGGTCAGCTGGACAGTGATACCTTCCATAAAGTAATTGTGTCTCCCTGAGATCCAAAGAGTTCCCTTTCACTCTTCCCGTTCTCTGGTCCCTCTGTTTCTGGTTCTTGTGGGGTTTCCCAAAGACCTTGCTGTGGCTGCTATGGCATCAGACCGTGACTTGGTGGTTCCACAGATCCAGTCTTATATCTCTGCAGGCTGCAGGGTTCATGCTCTCCTGAAGCAGGGATTTTCCTGGCCTCTTGAGATTTTAAAAACTAAGTTCCTCTTCTCATTGATCTTTTTTTTTTTTTTTTTTTTGAAGAAAGCAGTTATGGATGCAGGAATGAGAGGCTTCATTGTGAGGCACTTCCTTCTGTGTTCATTATTTATTTTTACCATTCTTATTTCTTAAGAAGGGATTGGAATGTTTTGTCCAATTGAAAGAAAAATCTTGTACTGCTTCTAGCCTGGGGTCAGTTTGGGATTAGCAGGAAGTGTGGTGGGGACATTTTTGAAATTGTGTGCCCCTAAGGAGAAGTTCTTTTCTCAGCTAGTCTCGCTGACCCGGCAGTGTAGCCCTGCTAGGAAGGCAGTGCATTATATGATACCCTGTAAGAAGGACCTGCATTATACTCAGGTTATTGCTGTGAGCCCAGCATGGGAAACAGGGTCCTGTTTGAACCCAGAGATACACTGAAGTCCCTGGAGGGATCCCTGACCCAGGCTGAAGGTCCTCATTGTTGATGTGGCCTCTGAGGCCTGGTTCGTGGCTGACCAAGCACAGACCTTTGAGGCTTCTGGGAGGGAGCAGGAATAGAGAACCCGCCCACAAGGGTCTGGCCTCCGCCACCACCTGTGTCTGTAGCAGCGGTTCTCAACCTGTGAGTCTCCACCCCAGCGAGGGTCGAACGACCAAAACACAGGGGTCGCCTAAAGCCATCGGAAGATGTTATTTATTTGGAATTACAATTTTGAAGTAGCTACCAAAACTGTTTTTTGCTTTGGGGTCACCACAACATGAGGAACTGTATTGCGGGGTAGCAGCATTAGAAAGGTTGAGAACCACTGTGTAGAGCCAGGTACATGGTAAACTGGGTCATGGAGATGCTCAGAGAGGCCAGAGGGGAGCTTGGCAGGGCTTCCTGCAGCCTGCACCGTGGATCTGGGTGCTCACCTGCTCTAGGCTCCCAAGGCATTTGGGGTGGGCAGGAGCTGCACTCATGGCTCAAGGGGCTTTAATTCTAGCCTACCTGTTGTCACCCTGAAGGACAGTGGCCATCAAGCCCAGGCACGTCTGTGTAACTGTGTGTGTGTTTTCCAACAGAAGAGAGAAATCTAGATTTTGTTTAAAGAAACCCCCTGAAATTCCTTAACTTTTCAATGTGAGTAGCTAGCTCGTGAATTACGAGTGCTGTATGAAGCAAAGTCAGTCTAAATTCAGCAGCACTGGATGTGACTCCAGCCTCCCGGCATGCTTATATGGAGAAGGACACCTGGGTCACAATTGTGGAGGTACTGAACAGGAACATATGCAGCTGTCTTGTGTGTCCCAGGAGCACCCAGGTTGCATAACTTGTTGACAGGACTCTCCCTGTTCTTCATGTACAGTGATGTGGGTGGCTCTGGTGTATTATGCAACAAAAATCCAAAGCGGAATTAGCGAAGGCAGAGGGGGCCCATGGGTGAAGTCGAGGGGTGAGCATAAGCTCCCGGCCGCCTCCCAGGGAACTGACGCTGGACACATGAATTCCCCCAGCAATGTGTGTGACCGCGCCTGTCAGCATTGGCTGCTGGCTTGTTAGGGACCAGCACCCAGGCTTTTTTATTGGCAGCTGGTCACGTGGGTATCTCTGCCTGACCCCAAGATGCCAAGCCCCAGGGAAAGTAGGTGCTCAGCATAAATTGTGCTATTTGCACAGATAGCCTAGGAAGAGCGAGCCACCCTTACCATTTAGGGAAGAGTGGGGCCTTGCCCCAGATTCAGGCTCCTGGATGCCAACCAGAAGCCAACCTAGCAAACAGGTCTCCTTCCTACAAGGAAAATCTCAGGCCTCTAGCTTGACACTCTTCTGCATGTCAGCAGATCACCCGCATCCATGCGTCCATCTGATTCCAGGGCCTGGGCCACAACGCCTCGGGTAACCTGTAGGAGGTGCTCCTGGTGAACCTCCCTCCTGGCCTGGGAGCAGTGGGCATCTGGACTTCAACAGGCAGCTGGTTTTCTGCCCAGCAGGGTTTGGTGAAGGGTGGGCCAGAGGACTGTCCAAAGAGCTGAGCCTGCCCCTCTGCAGCCGCCCAGGGCAGGACAGGCTGTTGCAGGAGTGTTCCTTCTGTGTGGTTCTGTTTACTACTTTGGAGTTTCCTGGTGGACAGGCTAGATCTGGATTTGAGCATGCAGTGGTCTCTCACTTATCACAAAGGTTATGTTCCAGGCACCTCTGAGATAAGTAAAAATCAGCGAAGTTGCGACATTATATTTATATATATTTTAAGGTTGTATAAACCCTTCCCGCACTCTTATAAACCATTCTCACACTTTTAAAAACACTTCTAATGTTCTTAACTATTTTCTAAACTCGATAACCTATGTAATTTTAACAATATACATGTACTGTACGGTACTGCAAAATCCTGTGATATAGTGAAAAATTCATGATAAATGATTTAGATTAATATATTTTGAAAACCTGCAAAACAGTAAGTCCAAGAAAGTTGAACCGTGAAATAGTGAGGGACTGCTGTACACGCCATTTATTCATTCACTTAAGTGTTCATTCGTTTGTTTGTTTACTTGGGCTCCTACTGGACATCAGGCCCTGGGGAATCAGATGAGAGTTTTGACCCCTGATGCCGACCTTCATCTCTCTCACCGGTCCCATTTTAGTCTCACATTGGAGGACTGCTCTGGCTCCCAGAAATGTCCAGCTGTTCCCCAAAACAGTGGCTCCTGGAGCTGAGGCTGCAGGCACCTTCCTGATCCTCCCCTTCTTGTCACTGCAGGATGACAATGCCTATCAGTGTCACCAACCCAGACCTGCTGAGGCACAGCACGGAGCTCTTCATGGACAGCGGCTTCTCCCCACTGTCCCAGCGGATGGGGGCCATGGTCGCCTTCAAGAGATTTGAAGATTTCACCAGGTACAGTGTGGCCAGGTCTCTCAAACACCCAAACGGGGCTCTTCCTCTGACCTCACCCATTTATGAATGCTTTGCGAAGTGAGTTCCAAAATAACAGCCAAAGCAGGGTGCTGTGGTAGAGGCCTGAAATTCCAGCTATTTAGGAGGCTGAAGCAAGAGGGTCACAACTTCTAACCCAGGTTTAGCAACCAAGAGAGAACCTGAATGAAAAATTTAAAAGCAAGGGTGGAGGAGCACAGTGCTCCCTGGGTTCAATCCCCAGCACTGCAAAGTACATAATGAGTTAATGTTTAAAAATAGCAGCATTGGCTGGGGAGATAGCTCAGTAGAATAAACCCTTGCTTGGCAGGCGCAAGGTTCTGAGTTCATTCCCCAGAACTGGAAAAAAAAAAAAAAAAAAAAAAATCAAACAAAAATAGCAGCATGGGAGAGTGAAGGGGAACCAAGCAATCACTGATACTGAGGTACTGAGTAACACAGTACTGCTAATGTACTATGTGTAAAATAAAGGTGGAAGAAAGGATTTTAAAAGTTTCACCACCAAGAAATGATTAAAGCCAGGAGTGGTGGCTCACGCCTGTAATCCCAGCACTCGAGAGGCTGAGGCAGGAGGATTGGTGCGAGTTCGAGACCAGCCTGGGCTACCAAAGTGAGCTCAAGGACAGCCTCAACTGCATAGCGAGACCCTGTCTCAAAAAGACCAAAAAAAAAAAAAAAAAAAGAAGAAATGATTAAAGAAGAGAAAGGTGTGTTTAGCTTGATTCAAACATTATACACTATGTCCACATACTGAAACATTACATGTGTCTCTAGCTATGTGTAATTATTATATTTTTCTGTATCAGTTAAGAATAAATTGAAAGAAGTCACAGAATCATGACAGCCTTAGAGCCAAGTGCGTGAGGCCTTGTGCCAGCTTACCCGTGTCTGAAGCCTGGCTCGCCACTCCCTACCTGTGCCTATTGCACCTCTCCTAACTCTTCTCATCTGTGAAAAGGGCTTTGCAGAAGGGCCTACCTTATAGAGGGTCATGGGAATTAAACAAGAGCACATATGTGGAATGATATATTTAAGTTAGGATTCCCGTGGAAATGATGTGCTCAGTAGCGGGCAGGTGCTAGTACTGTCACTCCCTTTCTTCCCTGCTTATCGCTGCATCGTGCTCCAGTTTTCCTGTTGTTTTCACACAGCCTGGTAAGGTATATGGATCACTCTTGTTAACCTCACAGGACTCCCGTCTGGGGAGGTCTTTTGGGTCTCCCAGCCAGTAAGAGAGGGAGTCAAGAGTCGACTCGCTACCCAGCTGATGGCGAGAGCGCTGGAACCCTTTCTTGGATCCCTGATCTCAGGCCTTATGGGCCATTCTTCGCCTTTGAGCACAAGCCCATTGAGATGTTACGGATCAATTTGAGGAGCCACAGAGGCCTGCCTGCATAGAGTCGGATGAAGTTGCAGTCTTGGCTAGGAAAGGAGTGCCTGGAGCTCCCACATGCCTGCTTTGACGGCTTGACTGATATCCCTATGAGACAATGGTCCCTTAGCCTCCTTCCGTGTCCACACCCGCAGGAACTTTGATGAAGTCATCTCCTGCTTTGCCAATGTGTCCAAGGACAACGCAGTCTTCAGCAAGGCCCGCACCACCCTGTACTCTGAGGATGACAAGGTAATTTCCTAAGCAACCTGGGAGCAAGCCAGCGGAGGAGACCTGGCCCTTCTAGGCCCCACCTTCATTTTTCTCTCATAGCACCTCCGAGAGGAGCCCATCCACATCCTGAATGTGGCCATCCAGTTGGCAGACCACGTGGAAGACGAGGCACTGGTGCCAATTTTCCAGACGTTTGTACAATCCAAGGTACTTGGTGTGTCTCTGGCACTGGGAGGAGTTGTCGACAGTCTTGTTCCTTTTTGTGTGGCTGTAACAAAATACCCAAGGCTGGGTCCTTTTATAAAGGGAAAAACTTTACTTAGGTCACAGTTTGGGAGGCTGCACTGGACAACCATATCTTATAAGAGGCTCTACAGTGCCATAGTATGGCAGGTGGCAGCACATAGTGGGAGTGCAGGTGAGAAATGACATGATGGGAGAGGAAGCCAGACTGATGAGAGAGGCCAGGCTCACTCTTTTGTACAACCCATTTTCTCGAAACAAACCTGGTTCTGCGAGAGAACTACATCAGGCCTTTCTGCGCTCAGGGCCCATGATCTAAGTCACTCGCTTCTGTGCTTCACTGCCTCAGTACTGTTACACCAGAGCATTGCACTTCACTGTGAGTTTTGGTGGCCACAAACCAAGTTTTAATCACTGCAGAGAAGAGGTCTCAGGAGAAGGGTGGGGGACAGGTCTTGATGAGCTCATCTTGCTCCTGAGCCTTGCCCCAGGGGTCCCTGTCCTGCTGAGTGCTTCAGAGCCACAGACCTGGCACTGCCAACTAGTTCTGCCCGGGTTCTAGGGCAGAGGGGGCTAAACATGGCCAAGCCTTGGCTTCTTCACCTGCAGCACAGAGACAGCATTTCCCTCTCTCAGGCCACTATAGTAATTAAGCAATCAGAGCTTGTCTTGGGCACAGAGGATATGCTAAGTAGTTTGGGGATCTACTAGGGAGCTCTTTGGTGGAATGTCACAGAAACTTGCAATCCTAAGATGGTCACTTAGGTTGACCACTGAGTGTGCAAATGACTGCACGTTGCTTTTGCAAGTGTGGGGTGGCCATCCTCACAAAGCTGTCCCACTGCAGGGTGGACAGCTGCTCAGGGGCTGTAGCTGTGAATGAGGTGGTGCAGCATGAGGAGCTGGAACACCCAGGCCACTGAGTGCACGGTGTGATCTCATCACCTGTGTGACAGGGAAGGTTATTCTCCCTCTCTGACTCTTGTTTCTCCATCTGTAATGGGGCAGGCCAAGATCCTAGCTGTGGAAGAAAGCAAATCTGCCCGGCATGCTATCTGGTTAACCTTGACTCTCCCAATTTTGTCTCAACTTCAAGATCAGTGGAGAATTTTCTTTTTTTGTACTTTTTTAGGAAAGGGTCTACAGGGTGTTCAGGGTCTCACTACCAGATTGGACTCATACTGATTCGCCTGTTTACAGCCTCCCATGTGCCACCATGCCCAGTCTCAGCTGCTGTCTCTGCACTCCCCAGGGGTGGGACTGGCATGGCAGGCCCAAGGATCAAAGCCCCGGACTCTGCATCTGTTTGCAAGCACTTTAATCTGCTGAGTTGTTTGGCCAGCCCAATGGAGTATTTTCAATTGCAGTTTTTCAGCCTCCATGCTGGCATATGTTCCTTATTCTTCATGTTATTATTATTATTTATTATTATTATTATTATTATTATTATTATTATTATTTTGGATGGAACCGGGGATTGAACTCAGGACCTTGCACTTGCCAGGCAGGCACTTATGCCCCTGTTCTATCTCTCTGGTCCCATCTCCATGTTATCTTGATGGAAGGGACACTCTTACCTCTATTCCACTTGATGCCCTTCAGAAGACCCAGCACAGTGCTTGGAGGGCAGGCATTTCTGGGAGAATGAATGGTGTGGAGTTAAGTGTGCGGACATTTGGCCATGTGCACAGTAGAGATGTAGGAGGGAAAAAGAGAAGCTTTTTGTTTTTCATACTGAGGATGAAACCCAGGAGTACTTTCCCACTGGACTACACCCATTTCATTTCAATAACTTCATTTAGCCTCTTTATTAATCATGTTCATTGCAGAGTTATCACTGCATAATAATGATCTTAATCATTACTTAATGATGTTCATTGCAGAAAGTACCTAAGGTACAAATCTGAAAAGTAGGTTTTAAGACAGAACCATAACCCTGTCCCTTGAGGCCCTGTCTCCTTGTCCTAGCCAACATCACCACTTGGTTTTCAGTTGTCATCTCACTTCCTAGGTATAGGGACATGGGAGCTGATATAGGCTAATCTGGCCCCCTGACCATGTCAAATGGAGTGCACAGCACTTAGAGGTTCTTACCTAGAGATGTCAGTGTGGAGAGGTGCCAGCTCGCCTCCTGAATCCACGGCCTGCGAGTCATTCTGCAGTGCGGGCAGCTGTGGAGTGGGCTGCTGTGTGGTTGTGAAAAGGAATGAGACAATTCCTAAATGCTGGCCTGGAGGGCTCTTCTTCTTTTTTTTTTTTTTTTTTTGTCTTTTTGAGACAGGGTCTCGCGATGCAGTTCAGGCTGGCCTTGAGTTCACTTTCATAGCCCAGGCTGGTCTCGAACTCGCACCGATCCTCCTGCCTCAGCCTCCCGAGTGCTGGGATTACAGGCGTGCGCCACCACGTCCGGCTGGAGGGCTCTTCTTATGATAGCTTTATTGAGATACTCACATGCTGCACGACTCAGAGTATACAGTTCAGTGCTTTTCCCTACCTCTATAGGTTTCACAACCATCATTCCAGCCCATTGTAGAACATTTTCATCACCGTTCTCCTGCCAAAAAAGTCTGTACCAAGTTCACAGTTCTTTTGCCGTCATTCCCCAAACTAAAGCCTTCTCCCACTTTGCCTTAGGTGACCTCTGGTACCCTTTCTCTCGCTCTACAGTTGCTCATTCTGGATGTTTCACACACTAGGATTCACACCCTGCAAGGTCTTTGGTAGCTGACTTCTTCCACTTAGCATGTTTGCAGATTATATGGGGACATGTGTCAGTCTACCTTTCTTTTTATAGGTAGATAATATTCCACTGTGTCTTTGATTTTCAATGCAGAAAAATATTCTTGTGGATTATGGACTCCGAAGAATCACGTTCCTGATTGCCCAAGAGGTGAGTCTAGTTCTCAGTCTTTTCTAGGGAGTCTTTCCCATTCTCCAATCCCCTGGGGGTTGACACTTACTTTATAGAGTGGGGTAGAACTGATCAGTTGCAAGAAAAGAGAACACTTTCAAATGGTTCATTCTAGAAGAACACTAAGTTATCATTAGCAATCACAAAATAAGTATAGACATGTTTCAGTGAGCCTTGCTTGATTTAACCAGTTTTTCTATGGTTTTCTTTTTACAGAAAGAATTTCCCAAGTTTTTCACATTCAGAGCAAGAGATGAGGTATGACCAAAGCCATGATACTGTTCTCTCTCCCATGGCATTTTGGTATTCATGAGGGTTATGTCCCCAGTTCTTAAGGCGTGCTGCTTTTCTAGAACATGGTGACTAATAGTTAGACTGCAGCTGTCCCCTAGAATCATACTTCTTTGACATCTAGTGTTTCCAGCACAGACACTCAAGATCCTGTCCTTTCTGCCATCACTGCAGGTTTCCCTCTCACTTGGGTAATTTTCACATTTGCTGGTATAGGTAGTAAGACAGTTTTACAAGTCCTGCTTTCTTACATTCTTTAAGATTTGTGGTTGACAAACTATGACTGGTAGACCAGATGCCTGTTTTAGACATAAGCACTTTTATTGGAATGCAGCCACACCCACTTGATTACATGTTGTCTACTGTGGCTTCCCACTGAAGTGGCAGAATTAAGTCACTGGATCAAGGCTGTTTGGTTCATCAGCCAAAAGTCGTCTTATATCTGGTCCTTTAGGCAAATGTTTACTGGTCCCTATTGTGGAACAAGTGGGCCCCTTCCCAGAACAAATTCAAGACCCCATTCCATTCAGAATTTATATTTTAACTTACATCATTTTGTCTTCTTCAGCTCCAGTACCCTTAATTGCTTCCTTTGGGGTACCACATTCATCTGAGAACCAGGGTTTAGGGCTGGGGAACACTGTGCTGTGACATGGAGAATCACCTCATGTCACTGGTGGGTGCTGGGGGGTGGCCAGACTGACCAGGAGCTACACATGCCCCCAGGACTCCATTCTGGTGGTGTCTGTGGCTGTCCTGCTATCCCACCAAAACCCCAAACCTCTTGAGCTTGGGGTCACTTTCTTGTGTGCGGGTCACTCACGGTTAGGTGCCACATTCCTGAGCACCACGGAAGCTGCAGGCACAGTGCACAATGCGGGCTTGGGGGTGCAGGACTGAACTCCATGGGTGTGTCTCTGTGTGTCTGTCTGTCTGTCCTCCCTCTGGCTGGCCGGCAGTTCGCAGAAGATCGCATTTACCGTCACTTGGAGCCTGCCCTGGCCTTCCAGCTGGAGCTCAGCCGGATGCGCAACTTTGACCTGACTGCTGTGCCCTGTGCCAACCACAAGATGCACCTTTACCTGGGCGCTGCCAAGGTGAAGGAAGGGGTGGAGGTGACGGACCACAGGTTCTTCATCCGCGCCATCATCAGGCACTCAGACCTGATTACAAAGGTAAAATATCCTAGAGCACTTTGTTTTCTACTAACCCCCCACTGAGGGGAATTAAACTCACCCCAGTGTTTTCTACTTCAGTCAATGAGATGCTTTAATAGGATCTATATCTATATCTATATCTATATCTATATCTATATCATCTATATCTATCGCTATTTATCTATATATATATATATATGGCCAGCTCAGCCAAAGCCCTGAGGGCAGGTCAGCATGTGGCACTGGGGTTTGTTCCACAGTCCCCTGTGGTTGCCTAAGCAGGCGCTGTAGACTGCAGAGCTATCTCGCCGGCCCCCAGGTTTTAATATTTAGCTGTGGTGAGGGCAAATTTCAAGAGGCAGTTGCCACTGGAAAGCTAGTTTGTCAGAGTTCCAAAAAAGGTCACCATCCACCATGGGGTGCACTGTGGGCACTGGGGTTCGTCAGGAGACAGAAGAGTGGAGAGAAGAAGTGAGCAGGGACCCTTTCCATGGCTCGCAAAGGAAGGAAGGGACAAGGCCTGGGCCTGGCTCATTTAAATAGTTATCGTAACCCTGAGCATTGGGCTGTGCCTGGTTGTTTGGAACCTGGCCCTAGGGTGTTGAGGGTGGGGACCTGGAGTAGACAGGGGCGAAGAGAGGATGGAGTGAAGTATTTGGGTTGGTTTCAGGTTTGTCACCCATGCTCCTGGAGGCGGTGTTCACTGTGTCTAGGAATAGGCCTCCCTAGGATGGCCAGTAGAGGAGGGGAGGGTTTTCCTTCCCGAGGCTCTTTGCACCCAGCCTGAGTAGACCCCGGCTGAAGCGCTGCCCCTTGCCCTTGGCAGGAAGCCTCCTTCGAGTACCTGCAGAATGAGGGTGAGCGGCTGCTCCTGGAGGCCATGGACGAGCTGGAGGTGGCATGCAACAACACGAACGTGCGCACCGACTGCAACCACATCTTCCTCAACTTCGTGCCCACCGTCATCATGGACCCCTTCAAGGTTGTGCCCCCTGGGGGATCTCCCTGGGTCCTGGCTTCAGCCTGCTGCAGCCCTTCACACCATCCCGCCTTAGAGTATTGTCTCCTGGCCCTCAAGACCCGAGTTCCATGATGAACCCCTTGGCAGTGGAGGCTTGGTTGCTACAGCAGGGAGGAGAGGAGCCTTCTGCCATGCAGCTCTATAGCTGTTTCGGCTGTCCCGGCATGGGCTTGTCAGGCTCTAAGGGCAACGCGCTTGCCCAGAGTGCCTTGCAAAGTAGGGTTTTGTCTTCTCCTTGGTTCCAGATGCTGTTGGGGAATGTGTGTGAGTCAGGGAGGGGAGCAGCACCTGAGATCTGGCTGAGCTCTTCGTTGGCCGCTTCTGCCAGCAGAAGCAGGCAGGTGTCTGTGGTGGCGACTCTAGGTTGAGAGTAGCCAGAATGCACCAGTTGGGCTCCATGGGCGACAGAGGCCCAGCTGGCTTCACCACTCACTGCACATGGTTCCAGGAGAAAGTCACCGTCAGGCTTGAGAGGCATAGCGTGATGGGGTGACGGAGGAGCACTGACTCTGCCACTTGTCGGCTTCAGTCTTTTTATCTGTCAGTAGGAGATGGGTGACATATCCTAGGGGAAGAGCACTTTCCTAGCACA
This sequence comes from Myocastor coypus, assembly GCA_004027025.1. Taxonomy (NCBI): domain Eukaryota; kingdom Metazoa; phylum Chordata; class Mammalia; order Rodentia; family Myocastoridae; genus Myocastor; species Myocastor coypus. The sequence continues at coordinate 834 of PVJA010028854.1, read as the reverse complement.
GGTAAGGCCTGGGGTTCAGCCCCCAGAACTGAGAAGAAAGCAAAACTCACCGTGTACTACAATTAAGACAATGAAATGAAATGATGGGTTTCAAATGGGCTTAAATGCCTTTGGTGGTCACTGTTAGCTGATACTCCATGTTGCATGCAAGATGCCAGCCAGTCTGCACTCAGGATAGCTCACCACCCCTCTGTTACCAGCGCTATTACCAGCATGTGGAGTGGGCTCTAAACCTGGTGTTGCTGTGTTTGGGGACAGATCGAGGAGGCTGTGCGCTCCATGGTTATGCGCTACGGCAGCCGGTTGTGGAAACTCCGCGTGCTGCAAGCCGAGGTCAAGATCAACATACGGCCAACCACCACCGGCAGTGCCGTACCCATCCGCCTGTTCATCACGAATGAGTCGGGCTACTATCTGGACATCAGCCTCTACAAAGAAGTGACTGACCCCAGAACTGGAAACGTAAGGTGGAGTGGGGCCCCAGAGGTCGAAGCGAGAGCAGAGGGTAGCAAGATAAAGAGGAGACCGACCCTTCGTGGCTTGCTTACCTTGCCCAGGGGGACTGTGGCAGCTCTGGGAGCTCTCTGAGTAAACAGCTCCAGGCTGTGATGCCCTTCTAGCCTGTGGGTTCTAGCTCTTCATCCTCCAGCTGCATTTAAATTGACACACAGAGTAACCCTCAGACGGGTTCACTTAAGGAAACATACATTTCCCCCAATTACATTTGTTAAATGCTTCGCTCCTTTTTTATTGCTGTTGCTCTTATATGTGTATGTAAATACATGTGTGTGTGTATATATATATGCATGCATATGTACACAAGACATATTTTTT
>PVJA010028853.1:0-27216 GCA_004027025.1 Myocastor coypus | reverse complement strand
TTTTTTTTTTTTTTTTTTACTTTGTTAATGTTTTCTTACATTGCTTAAGTACCCAGGGTTTCTCTTCAGCATGTCTTCTTTCATATATTCAAATATAGTGGGAAGACATAAAAACTTCTCTACATTGTTTATGTACATATGGATTCCTCACACTGTGATTTCTTTCACAGATTTGAACATCACTAGGTATGCTGGAGGCTTCCACACTTTTCTTAAATACAAAGAGCTTTTCTCCAGAGTGAGTTCTTTCACTAATATCAGAGTCAGTTTTCCTACATGGGTAACATGCAGCCCTAGTCTTGCATGTTTCTCAAAGGACTAGAAATCACTGCAGGTTCTTGAATACTCATTACGTTTATCATCTTCTCCTCAAATCCAAAATGCTTATATGGTTTTAATCCATTGTGAACTCCAATTGGCTTCTTTAGTGGTAATGACCAGTCAGGACTTTCTTTAACAAGTCTTTTCAGCTGGTTTTAAACTAGTTTTTTTTTTTTTTTTTTCACATTCACATTAGCATGTGGAGTCCAAAGGAATATTACTTCATGTCGATTAAAAGCTTTATATTAATACATTTCTCTTCTTCATTTCTTAGATTTGCCTGACAAGTTTCACACTCTTAATTTACTGAGTATCCTATGTTCTACCTATGGTAACCATGTTCATAAGTGTTTCCCCTGTTGTCAGGTATGGTGGTGCATGCCTGCCATCACAGCACTCAGAAGGCTGAAGGGTAAGATTCCTGAGAATTTGAGGCTAGCCTGGGCTGTCTAGGTTGGTTTAAGGCCAGCCTGAACTACATAAACAACAAGATACTATCTGACAACCTGAACTCATTTCAACATTTCTAAACCTCAATTTCTTTAGGATAAAAAGGAGCCAACACTAATTGTAGGCAGTGTATCAAATAGGAAGATCTGAAATGGAAGGAAACATTTCTCTCAGCTGTCACATAACACGCACACACATCTTCCCTTCAAGGTCTTTCCTGGTCCCAGATGTGCTGTTAACTGTGTTACAGGGTGTCGAGAGGTCCATTCTAGAAGTAGGCACATTGTAGTTTTCACTGTAGGGATCTTCACTTCCTTTGTTAGGTTAATTCATAAGCATTTAATTTTTATTGATGCTATTGATTTCTTTCTTGGAAAGTTCATTATTGGTATATAGATTCGCTATTGATTTCTGTGTGTTGTATTCTACACTGCAATGTTACTGAATTTAATTATTAATTTTATGAGTCTTTTGGTTAAAACTTTTGGGTCCCCTATATAGAGGATAGTATCATTTACAAATGATAAAGTGACTTCATCTTTTATACATTTCCTTTCTGTTTGCTTTTCTTGCCTTATTGCTGTGGCTAAAGTTTTGAGCACTATCTTGACCATGAGTGGTGACAGGGGACATCCTTACCTTGTTTCTTTTTTTTTCTTTTTTGTCTTTTTGAGACAGGGTCTGACTATGCAGGTCAGGCTGGTCTTGAGCTCACTTTTGTAGCCCAGGCTGGTCTCAAACTCACATCGATCCTCCCGCCTCAGCCTCCCAAGTGCTGAGATTACAGGTGTGCACCACCACGCCCAGCTCTTACCTTGTTTCTGATTTAAGAGGATAAGCTTTCAGATTTTTCCCCATTTTAATATGGTGTTGGCAGTAGATTTGTCATGAATGTCTCTTATTAGGTTGAGATAAGACTCTTCCATATCCATTTTTTTTCGGGAATTTTGTCATGAATGGATATTGAATTTTGATAAAGGCTTTCCTTTCATTTATTGAGACAACCATGAAAATTGTCCTTTTGTCTGCTTTTGTGATGTATTTATTGATATGTGTATGTTGGACCATCCCTACATCCCTGCAATAAAGCCTACTTGGTCTTGACATATGTTTCTGATGATGCATTGCATTGTTTGCCAGTACCCTGTTAAGGATTTTTACATAGATATCCATTAAAGAATTCTCTTTTTTTGTGGGTGGGGATTCTTTTTCTTGTTTTGGAATTAAGATAATGCAAACTTCCATGATGATTTTGGAAATATTTCTTTGTTTCATTAAAAAGTTTGAGGATTATTGATGTTAGATCTTCCTTAAAATTCTTGTAGAATTTGGTTTTGATCCCACTAGGTTCTGGGCTTTACTTGGTTGGTAGTTTTAATATTACTCTTTCAGTTATATTGCCTGTCATTCGATTTTTAAGAATAATATCTTGGTTCAGTTTTGATAATGCATATGTATTCAAGAACTTAACATTTCTAATGGGTTCTCTGATTTATTGAAGTACAGATTCTCAAAGTAAATTACTAATAATCTGGATTTTAGGTGTTCATTGTGATTTTATCTTTTTCACTTCTAATTGCATTGGTTTTGTGCTTTTCTTATTTTTCCAGGATTGGATAAGGGTTTATCAATTTTGTATATTCTTCCATAGAACTATATATTTTATACATTGGTACTTTGCATTATTTTCTTAGCATTCATTCCACTAATTTTTGTTCTGAGATGTTTATAATTTCCCTCCTTATATTAGCTTTGAATATAGGTTTTAATATTTCTAGGACCATGGGGGGTCACTGTTATGTTACTTATTTAGGTTCAGTTTTTCTTATGTGGACATTCACAATTATATACTGTCTTCTTAGGAGTTTTTTGCATTCTGAACATGTTCTGGTATACTGTAACTGGCATTATTATTTAATTCTAGGAACTGCCTGATTTCTTCTTGAGTTCTTTGATCCACTGATTATACAAGAAGGTGCTGTTTAATTTTCATGCATTTGCATCATTTGTGGTTTCTTTTGCTGTTGAGTCCTAGCTTCAATGCACTATCATTTGGTAATATGGATGATATAGATTTCATTCTTTTGCATTTACTTAAGTATGCTTTCAGGTTAGCACAGGCTCTACTTTAGATAGAGTTCCCTGTACTCATGTAAAGGATGTGTATTTTCTTGTTGGATGAAGGACTGTGTGGATATCTATTAATTCATTTATTTAAAGGTTGATTCAACTCTAATTATTAAAAATATTTGGTGTAATTGATCTGTCTGTTTGTGACATTGGAGTACTGAGATCTCCCAGTAAAATTTGGCTGATGTTTATCTGATCTTCTGTGTCTAATAGTGTTTATTATATAAAACTGGTTACTCTGGTGTTGAGTCCATGTGTGTTTATAATTATTAAGTGTTTATAATTGTTAACTCTGTTTAGTTGATCACTTAACCAATATAGTGATCTTTATTGCCTCCTCTTATCAGTTTTGTTTGAAGTCCACATTGTTTGAAAATAGGTTAGTTATTCCTGCTTGATTTTGCACTATTGTTACATGGAATATTGTTGTCCATGCTTTCATTTTGAACCTGTCAGTTTCTTTTTGGACTAAATGTGCTGCACACAGCATATCATTAGGATTTTTCTTGATCTATTTTACTAATTTGTGTCTTTTTACTGAGGAATTGAGAAGCCAGTCACATTGAGAATTATTGAAGGTTACTGACAGATTCCTATCATTGTGTTATTTTCAGGTTGCTGAGTTCAACTTAACTGCTTACCTTTATTGCTGTGTTCATACCTGTAGACTTTTTGGTATTGTTGGCTTCATTGTCTTCTTCTAGGATATCCTTGAGAAATTTATGACGTTCTCATTTGGTGGTAATGAATTTAAGATACTCTTTCATGAAAATAACTTACTTTTTTATTAATCCTTTTTCTTTTTTAAATTTTATTTTAAAGTGAATAAAAAATAAAAAATTTCAAAACCATCAATCATTCTTAAATATAATTTTGCAATATATATCAATCTGGATTAGAGGCTTGGTATATATCACTCCCAGCTGTCTTGATCTTACAAGTTTTTGATGAACAGTCTGTTGTAATTCCGATAGGTTTACCTTTATAAATGGTTCAGCACTTTTTAAAAAAAAATTATGTATTTAGTACAGGGTCTCATTATGCAGTTTGGAATCATATTGATCCTCCTGTATCAGCCTCCCCAGTCCTGCATTACAGGTGTGCGCCCCCACACCCAGTTTTGCTGGCTGCCTTGGTGCACCCAGGTTGGGGCTGGCACAGCATGCAGTGCTGGGGATCGAACCCGGGTTCCTGTGCTTCCTAGGCAGACACTTATACTGCTGAACTTTCTCCCCAGCCTAGATCAGTACTTTTTCTAACAGCAATACTAGCGATTGAATTTAGGATTTTGGGCTTGCCAGGCAAGCGCTTATTCTACTGAACTATCTCCCCAACCTCTCTAACAGCTTGTAAGAGTTTATCTTTTAGGGCCAGCGAAATAGCTCAGAGGATTAAAGCACCTGCAAGCAAGCTCAGGGGCTCGGGCCCTGCCATGCAGTGTTGGTCCCGCCCCTGGGGTGTGCTGAGACAGAAATTGTGACTGAGCATAGTGGTGCACACCTGTAATTCCAGCTTTTGGTAGGCTGTAAACAGGCAGATCACTATGAGTCCAATCTGGTAGTGAGACCCTGAACCTGGTGTAGACCCTTCCCTAAAATTAAAAAAAAAGAGTTTGTCTTTGAATTGGACAGCTGGGATTTTGGCTGTAGTGTGTTGTGGAGAATTTCTTTTCTAATGTGGCTATTTGGTGCTTTCTAAGGTGTTACTTATCTGTATGTCAAACTCTTTTCCCTTATTTCTATATTTGAACATTTTTCTGTTATTATTTATGTTAACATGATTTTTCCCAGTTAATCATAAGTAATCTAATATGTATCATCTAGCAGCATTTAGGTCCATTTTTCATGTTCTCTTGTTTTTAAAGATTTTCTGAGTAATTTGTCCTATACATTAGCCCTTAAATTTCTGACACTGTTTCATCACATTGGTCACTTCCATTGACCATTATAGAGTTTTTAATCCTCTGGATTTCTGTTTGGTAGCTTTTCATGGACTCAGCCTTTTTGTTAAACTGTTCAAATTTGATATCAGTGTTAGTTCAAGTAATTTTTTATTAGTGTCTTCTGTAAACTTGCTCATTGTTTTATTAAATCTTTTGTCTGCTTATTTATAATACATTTGAGCTTACCAAGAATTTATTAATCTCGCTTTTTATCCTTTTGAATGATTCAGCTGGGTGGCTTTTGATTTCCTTTGCTTTAGAATCCCTGGGAGGTACTTTGGGAGAATTTGAGCTATTTTTTTAACATGCATTCTCATGTTTCTATTTTGAGGTATTTATGTGTGTGTGTGTGTGTGTGTGTGTGTATGTGGTTGTGTGTGTGTGTGTGTGTGTGTATGTGTGTGTGTGTGCGTGCATGTGCTTATGCACTTATGTTTTTGCACTGAGGTTTGAGTTTGCATACTGTGGAAAGACCTTGTTGATTGGATAAAGATCTCCTAAGTTTGTATTTGCTTTTCAGTGACACACACTTGACATAGATAACTATAAGCTTTACCTATATCCCATGATCTGACTGCTTCTATTAATTTACATTCCCAGCACCCAGTTCTCTGGGAATTGATTATCATACTGTTAATGACACAAATGCAATACAGATGTTGCTATGCAGACAGGCCCTAATGCTAGCAACGCCTTTGCCACTCTGGCAACCGTACCTAAATCAGCAAGAATAATAGTGTCAAAACCAAACTAGATATTGGCATGTCATAAGAACCAGTAATGTACCACTCTTAACCATAGAACTATTTTTTTTGTTGTTGTTATTGTTGTTGTTGTTCGACCAGGGTTCAAACCCATGACCTTGCATTTGCCGGGCAGGCACTTGTGCCATGGAGCTATCTCCCTGGCACCAATAAGAAAGGGATCTGTAAGTATAGTGAAAACCCTAAGAAAAACCAAATATTGACATACAATAACTATCCACTATACTAACATTACCAAAGAATTGAAATTGATAATGTAGTGTTAACTATCTAAAAATTAATAAAGCTTAATGGTTAAATTGGTAAATAAAGGGTGTAGGGAATTAAAATGGAAAAATTTGAAAAATTAAGCAGTAGAAAATGAGAAGGGGGAGACAAAAGGTAGATAAAGGACCTTAGAAGGAATAAAAGGAAATTAACAGGATTATATACAGGTAGTAGAAAAATGACAACAGAAAGAAGCAAAAAAGGAGAAAAATAAGAACAAAAAAGAAAACCATATAAAGCAAAAGAAAGAAAGAAAAAAAATAGGATACCACTCATAACAAAAAACTCTAAAGAAGAAAGAAATGAATAAAAAATTATTGTTCTATATTTTTGAATGAATAGTTTCTTTCCATGATCTACAGTTGTGGAATTCAGCAAGTCACAGTTTTCTCCACCTAGTTTTATGGTCCATGGGTTTTTGGGATATCCCACCATTGTGTTCCCCTCTGTTCACCCCAGGCTATGATAACTGTCTATGCTCACATGCATATCCTTGCTCACACTGTTAGAACGGGAAAGCATTCAGACACCAAGCTGTACTGTAGGCAATAGAGTGGGGGATTCAAGGAGACCATTATAGGTAATGCAAACTCAGCTGTTGCAGAAAGCCACACAAGTCAGGCCTGACTTCTCACAATAAAAGGTGGGGCCCTGTGTCCTTTTAGGCTATTTAAGCTTCTCAGTGAATTGAGATCTGTGTCTTGCCTGTACCCTTTCTGTGGCCAACTCTCATTGCTATCTCTCAACCACAGTGGGTGGCAATGTAGGGAATCCTAGAGAGATAGTTTTGTAATTATCCTGTGGCTCAGACTTAAATAATAATCCCTTCTCCAAATAACACCTAATTAAACACTCTTTGGTAATGTGGTCAGTGCAGCACTTGTTTTTTTTTTTTTTTTTTTTTTTTTTTTTTTCTACATCTAGCCTTCCATGAAGGAGCCACTTTTGGACAAAAAGTCCATACTGCTTTTTTAGTTTACAATAACTGTGCACTTTCCTTGGTACTAGAACTGCTGGCCTGATACACTGGTTCCTGCAGCTTGCAACACTGTGAGCTTATCTTGCATTTGGAGACAGAATTTCCTCTCCGGGAGCTGGGGTGAGCTTTCTAGAATGCTTTGTCTTTTCCTCTGTGTTGTGTTACACTTCTCTAGCTTCTTTGCTATTTTCCAATTTTCTTGTCTTGGAAAAAAAAATTCCAATTTTTTTCCCAGTTCATGGAGCTCTACTTTTTTTTTTTTTTTTCTTCTCTTTGCCAAGTTGTTCTTTTCCAGGTGTCTGGATTCTCAGTCCTGGAGAAGATATACTTTTCTGCTGATCATTACTTTGCAATTTTCTTTTCATCACTGTCATGGCTTGTGTATTGGTGTTTCCCTAAAGCCTCTTGAAGTCATGGGTCAGACTTTAAGAGTTTGTGATTAACTCATGATTCACTGAGATTATGGGTATGAGTGACCCTGGGACTATAGATGTAAGGGCTGCTGGACTTATGGGTGTAAGTGCTCCTGGGCTTATGCCTGTGAGTGCTACACCTGGACTGGGGTGGATAGCCTGAATGCAACATAAGGGAGACTGACTTTCTCTCTGCTCTTTGCCACCACCATGAAAGGTTGCTCTCTGCCATGTGCCACTCTGCCTTAGAGCCAGCTGAGTATGGAATGAAACCTCCATTTGCTGTGAGCTAAATAAACCTTTCCTTCATTAAATTTGGGTGTTGGCTATTTTGTCCCAACATTGAGAGAAGAGTAACTGAGATAGAATTTGGTGCTGGTGAAGTTGGGTTGCTGCTGTGACTACCTGGCCATGTGAATTACAAGCTTTTGGGAATGGCTTATGGGAAAAGATAGAAAAGATTTGGAGATATTGTCTACAAGAGAAGCACTGGAGCGGCTTGAGCTATTCTGTATGGGAGATTCTTGTCAGAGATCAGAAGATAAGAAGGCTAATAGAAATCCTGCCTGTAAAGAACAGGCTGGGGAGTTTTCCCCTGGGAAGGACTGCACTGATTATTGGACTCCATATGATTTTTTTTTGTTTTGTTTTCGTGGTACCTGGGATTGAATTTAGGACTGTGTGCTTCCCAGGCAAGCACATATTCTACTGAGCCATCTCCCTGTCCCCTAAGGTTGAAGAGGATTTTTTGTTTGTTTGTTTGTTTTTGGCTCTCAGGCCTTAAGAGTGGGTCTGGAGATCAAACCGCCATCTCTTGTGCCTGACTGGGATTGCTGGTGCAAGTGCTTAAACCACTGAAGCCCCATGATGTGTATTTTGGCTTGGCAGAAAGTATGCGTGCATTTTGCTCATGTTTGGAAACTTTCCCTGAGACTGCGATTAAGCATGGAAGACTGATTAATCTTTCAAAAGAAATTTCAAAGAAGCTGAATCTTGAAGTAGTGGTATGGCTATTGTTGGAGGCTTTTAGCCAGATTTATGTTGATAATCAAGAGCAAAGAGCCCAGAAGGATGATTTAAAATGCTGTGAGTTTGACCAGAAAGGAACCACTGGAACAGCTTCAGCTATTTTGTATTGGAGATTCCAACCAGAGATTAGAAGATAAGAAGGCAAATAGAAATCCTGTCTTCTATTAAAGCTGTGTATTGCAAAGATAGAGGTGAGAGGATCTCCATTGTAGAAAAGGAACCAGAGAATGTAAAGGATGGCCTGAGTACATCACAGGAAGCGGCAGGTTTCTGTCTTTTGTGTCATCAGAACTGCATGTGTAAGGGTCTTTGTCTTGGGGAGAAAGCTGCAGGGCATCATGTTCTAGAATGGTGATGGCACCCACATCAGGTTCCAAACTGGTGCCAACACAAAGAATTTATTTCTTTTGAAATCAGGGCCAGAGTGCTGGGCAATTTAGGCACTTGATCTCTATCCAAGTGAGAAAGAAGCCTGGCCACTGCTCCTGCTGGCCACAGATCTTGGTATCATCCATGTGGCATTGGATATAGGCTCTTGAAGAATCCAAGAGTTCTGAGGTTAAGAAGACTTCCACCTAGATTCCAGAATAAGGCCTGTAAGGCCAGGCAATGTATAAAACTGTTAGTGAGAAGCCTATCCTAGGGAAAACCCAGGAGTTTCAAAAAGCCAGAAACATGGATTGTCTGAGGAAAACTCCAAATAGGGAGCAAAGCTGACCTAGGAGAGAATCCATGGGAGCTACCAGCAGAAGTGTCATAGAGGTGAAACCACATGGAGCTCACAATTTGCCACTTTTGCTTTGGATGTTCCACATGGAATTATAGGACTTAATGTTTGCCCTTTTCGAGTTTGGATTTGCTTTGTTCCTAATGCATGGTATAGTGCTGTGTGTACCTTTTGGAATGGTGACGTTTATCTTGTGCCATTAAACGTTGGAAATATTTAACTTTTCATTTGTTTGGGGGCTCACAGCTAAGAGTTTGCCTTAGATCTTGGAAGAGAGTTGGGTCTTGGACTTTTCCACAGTGCTGAAACTGTAGGACTTTGCCAACTTAGAGAATGGACTAAAATACTTTTTGGACAAAGGAATGTGCATGAGTCGTTGGGGGCCCAGGGGCAGAAGGTTATGGTTTGTGTATAGCTGTCTTCCCAAAGCCAGTCATGGTGTGACTTCTGAAGTTCGTGGTCCAACGCTGGGATTATGGATGTGAATGCCCTGGGAAAGATACTCTGCATTACAGTGTGGGGAGGGGAGAGGGGCTAGCTAGCTGCCTGAGCTTCTGCCATTGCTTTTGCTCTTGCCCTTGCTGCCACCATGAAAAGCTGCCCTCTGGTCTGTGCCACTCTGCCTGGGAGCCAGCTGCGTATACACTAAAATCTCCACTAACTGTGAGCTAAATAAAACTTTCCTTCCTTCATTTTGGGTGTCAGGTATCTGTCCCAGCAATAAGAGAAGAGTAACTGAGATAATCCCCCATGACAATAATTTTCAAAGCATGAAAAAAATATCTGTGGACCCAGTCTCCCATATTCAGGGAAATATACTCCAGTAATGAAGATAGCTCAAGTGAAAGGAAATTAAGATAATTTGTTGCCAGAAAATTTACCATAGAAGAATGGTCAGAGAGAGGAAAATAAAGGAAGAAATCTTTAAATATTGTCAAGAAACAAAAACTATGCAAAGCCAAAACATGCACAAATGCAAGAGTTTTTTTCCTTCAATTTTCTAAGCTATGCTTGTCACATGAAGCAAAAATTATTACATTGTTATGACTCCATGTAGAATAAATAATTTTTATAAAGAGGGTGAAACATAAAAGTAGGTAAGGTTTCTCAGTATCATTCAAACCAGTAAAATGATAGCATTCATGCAGTGGTATTATGTTTATATAATGTAGTAAATATCAGATCAACAAGTAAAAAGCTACACATAGAGATACACTCAAACATAAAACTGAAATTCTAAAATATATTTAATAACATACAAAAAGACAGAGGGAAAGCAAAACAGTTGTGAAAATAAAAAAATAAAATGGCAAACCCTAAATTAAATGTAAGTTACCTGAATACACTTATGGGACTTGAAACTGTATAGCTTGAAACCATATTTGAAATATAACATAGCCAAGTTTAGTGAAAAATTCATGTAACTATTAATTAATGTGGAGAGTAGCTATTTATTGTCAGAAATCCAAGCACAGAAAATTATTAGATAAAGGAGGACATTATATCATGATAAATGTGTGAATAGACCATGAAGGAATGGTGTCTGTAAAATGTACTCACACCAAATAACATAACTATTAAATATGTAAAGAGAAACTCATGTAACTGATGAGAGAAATAAGTATTCTATGGTTATAGTTGAAAACTTTAACTTCTTTCTTTCAGTAACTGATAGAAAAGAAAATCTGCAGGGATACAGACTCAGCATCTAGCAAAATCGTAGAAACACTAAATCCAAAAGTTACATTTTCAGTTACCAAATAACAGACATCAATAACAGGAAAATAATAAAAAAAACTTGGGACTACAAATAGTATGATTATAAATAATATATGTATCGAAGCACAAGTTTCAGCGGATTAAAAAAGTCCAATGAACAGGATGAAATGGAAATACAACACATCAAAAATTGTGGGACACAGTCAAAAATATGTTAGGGTCTAGTTTACGGTTTATAATGCTTATATTAGAGATGAAATATCCCAGATCAATAATTCACATACTCACCTGAAGAACAAGGAAAAAGAAGAATAAGATAAACCCAAAGCAAGCAGAAGTAACAAGTAACAAACATAAGAAATCAATAACATTGAAAGAAGAAAAATAGAGCCAGCAATGAAAAGATCAATGAAATTGATCCCCAGTAAAACTGAAAAAGATAAAATGGAGAGAAGTCACAGATCAATATTAGACATGAAAGGTTACCACTACATATCCTGAAGAAATCCAAAGATAGTTATGCTCTCACATAAATTTGATAACAGATAAAATGTATCAGTTCTTTAAAAACCGCAAACTAGCTCAACTTATCCAATGTTAAATAGACAATTTCATTATCTCCATAAGCATTAAGGAAACTGAATTGAAAAGCTCCTTCTGTCATGTATCTGCCAGCCTGAATGATTTTATTGGAGAAAATGCTACTAAATATTTAAAGAAGAGTTAAAACCAATTCTGTGCAAGAGGAAAAAGGCATGAAATACTTTCTAATTCATTTTTTCAAGCTAGCAATACTCTGATACATAAGCTAGATGACAATGGAAAATACAGACCAATATTCTTGATATGGTTTCATTTTTTGTCCTGTTCAATATTCATGTGGAAATTAAATAGTTATTGTAGCAGTAGAAGAGGTGGGATATTTAAGGAATGATTAAAGCATGAAGCCTCTGTCTGGGGAAGTGGGATTAATGTTCTTGTAAAAGTATGAGCTCTCCCTCTTTTATTTCTCTTGTGGTTCCACTACTTAATACCATTTGAGGCCACAGAAGTGAGGTCCACAGCAGACACAGTAGCCTTCATCTTTGACTTCTCAGCCTCCAATACCTAGAAAAGAAGTTTCTGTTCCATATGAGTTATCCACTCTCAGGGATACTATCATAGCAATCCAGGATGAACTAAGAAATCCCTTATAAACATTAAATATTAAAAACCTCATACACTCACGCCTGTAATCTCAGCACTTGGGAGCCTGAGGCAGGAGGATTGGTGCGAGTTTGAGGCCAGCCTGGGCTACAAAAGTGAGCTCAAGGCCAGCCTGAATTGCATAGTGAGACCCTGTCTCAAAAAAGCAAAAAGAAAAACAAACAAACAAACAAACAAACAAAAAAAACCTTATACACAGTCAAATGTTCCACAATTGCAGTAGGTTACTGGTGAAACCAGCAATTTTGGAAGCTGTTGACTAGAGCCTTTTACAGTTCAGCATACTAAACTACCTTTACATTTTATGTGTCATGTTTAAACGTTTCTGCTGGGTAGTTAAGGGCAAGTTAAAGCAAGACCTGTATAACAAAACATGTAGTTTTTGTATGTCCCAAAATGAGTCAGATCCCCTCGGAATTTACTTTGGAACCATGTACAGTGCTTTGTACAACTGTTGACAGTATTAGCCATCTGGATGAGTCATGGCCATTGCTTGACCAGTTTGCTCTCTGTGAAAGCCTGAGAGGATGTTTTCTCTCTAGGTGACTCTTCTTTAGTTACACTGTATATCTTTAATCCCTTTCCTCTGTAGCCTCATAATCTCCTTGAACAGAAAATTTGGGAAACCACTGAGTTATAGAATGTTACAGAACAGGTTCTGTTCTATCCTGAGTCCTTATTGACCTTGTAGGGCTAGGGCCAAAATATTAGCTATCCTTGTAGCCCTTCTTTTCCTCTAATTTTTGGTCTGTAAACATATTCTTAGCCCTCCAGAAGAAAAGCTTAGTGATACTATTACTCTAAAATTAGGTGCTTGAGCTTAATATCATTATCTTTCTGACTATCTAACATCTTAGACTTAATTTGGAATTAGTATTTTCTATCAATCATTGATATTCTAATAAATCCCTAAACAATGTGATAGAAGCAGTTACACATTTGTACACAGATATTTAGAAATATAAACAGATACCGAATTTTAGCTTGTCCATCCTTTGACATTTTTCCTATTCTCTTACTTTCATGTAATACCCTTTTTTCTTTTCTTGCAAACCAACCATTTACTTCAGAGAGTATAATAGTAATTGAAATTGCATTGGAAGCAGCACACATGTAAAAGGCCAGAATGACAGGCATTCCAAGCACTACAATTATGGAACATTTGACTATGCATACAACTACCTTCTCTCAGATCAAAGAGAAGAAATCTATTATACTAATAACCACTGGAAGATTTATCATGTCTGCACCCTGTGCTCTGTATAACCATAATGAGGACAACAACATGCATTATATCAATTATTGGGAATGTACTACCAACATGTTTTGAAATTGTCACACTGTAATTTCTTATTAAAAGTGATAATAATAAAAAAGAATACCCAGGTCCACCAAGCATAGCCTGAAGCAGCTCATTGATAGTATTGCTTCTCATTTCCAGCCATGAGGACTGGGGCAATCAAGACTGGGGCATTTCCCTCAGGGTGGGTCACTAGGGAGTGACTTTTACATAAGGAAGGGACTTGGGCTTGATCCCAGGTGACAACTCAGAGACCTGCCCATTGATCTCTTCCTTCCCTAACACTGCATGGAGCTATGAGGAAATGACAGTGCCTTGTCCAGTCACAGAAGCTCCTTCTCACGGCTCCACAAAGACGTCAGCTGCATGCTTTTTCTACCTGCATCATCGATCAGTGTTAGTCTGTGTTTGCTGCTGTAGCTTTTTGGTATTGAGTTCCCTGTTCTCTCATTCAAGAAGAGGTGGAATAGAGTGAGTGAAAGAGAACCCTGTGCAGTGACTTTATAGTTTTGCACTGCATAGATTAGCTACTGGAATTGTCAATTCCTGCTGTTTCATGGGCTTCTATCAGCATCACCAATGGCCATGGCTGGTGGCGTCTGAATTAATGGTGTTCATGATCTGAATAGCTACACTCCAGCTACTATGCTTAGCCAAATCAAGGGTTGTGGCACTTTCCAATATATTATGATTCTTCTGAAAATTAGAGTTCATTACAGGTTGAAAGTACCTCTCTTGCTTTAGCAGTCAGGGCAGTAGAACAAACAGGACCATACCTGGTTTACTAGGCCAATAAATGCTATTTTATTGATAACTGTCAATGTCTAATTTTCACTTATATAAAATTTAAAATAAACACACATTTGTGATATAAAAAATCTTCAACAGATGCTTATATAGAATTGAAAAATACATAAAAGGAATCATACACTAATGGATAAGGGGGTTATTCCAGGGATTTAAAGCTGGTTTACTACTTGAAAAATCAATCACTGTAATTCATCATAGTAATAAAATAAAGAGAAATTACAACATTTATGAATCAATACAAAAAGCATTTAACAAAATTAATACTCATTTTCATGATGAAAGTTCTCAGAAAAATGGGAATAGAAGGAACCTACTATAGTTTGACAAAGTTAACCTACCAGCATTATACATACAGCTAGCATTATATTTGATGGCAAAAACCTGTGCTGAACCATGGCAAGGAAATAAGGCAAGAAGAGAAAAGTAAATTGACAAAACAGAAGGGATGCAATATGGGTTCCTTTGCATTCAATGTGATTGCTTACAGAGAAAATTGCAAGGAATGTGTAAAAAATATCACAGGACTAGTAATTGCACTTAGTAAAATCACAGAATGTAATATAAACATAAACACTTCAGTATTATTTTCACGTATCTATCTACTAAATATGTAACCCTGTTATACTATTTCAGCACTATAGTAATATACTAAAACTATAATAATGCTATTCACAATTGCTAAAAAATTAAAATAAGTACAAATGTAGCATAATGTATACAAGGTTTCAAAGCTGAAAATTACAAAACTTTTGTGAAGAAACCAAAGTGACATAATTAAATAGAGAAACTGCAAGTTCATGAGCTAGAAAACTCAACATAGTAAAATGTCGTCTATGTCCAATAGATGCATTTAGGCCAGTTTGAATTCCCTCCAAATTTCCATAAAGACTATTTGCAATAATAATAGTAATAAAAAAAATTTTAAATTTATATAGCTAAAGTGGCTTTAAAAAGGAAAACTAAAATAACAGAAATCAACTTCACTAAAAACAAAGGCTGTGTTAGCTACAGTAAATCAATTGATGTGGTCTTGGTGATGGTGTAGAACGGTAATGGTGAAGCTTTTAGATCTTTCAGTGATGACAAACATCTGGGTGTGGCATGGATGCCAGAGGTTCTCCATCACTGGTATACACCCATACATCAGTAGAATAGGGTATAAAATTGACAAATGGACTGTGACAGGTATGTATAGCTGAATTTTGATAAAGGTACAAAAGAAATTGAATGCACATGTTCTTTTTCACAATTGCTATTGAAGCAGTTGGATATCAATAGGAAAAGAAGAAGCAAGAGGACAGATAGGTAGAGAAGAAGGGATGAAGGGGAGAAGGAGAAGAAAAAGAAGGAGCACTACGTGGAGGAAGAGTTCCCTGACCTAAGTTGTGAATCCTACAAAATTTTTTACCTTAAAATAATTTATAGCTTCAATGTATAAAACAGGACAGGAGCAAGGATGAATATAGTGCAGAAGGACAACATGAGGTTCTTGTGATGCAGGAACTTTTGAATCTTGACTATCAACATCAACTTTATTATGATAGTGTAATGTAGCATTCAAAGAATATTTTGGGGCCAATTGCATAAATGGTATAAAAATATCTTTTTGTATTTTTTTCTGCATGTAAATCTACAACATGAAACGCAGAGCTAGATTGGTGAGATGAGCTTTAGGAGGCTTAGATTCAATAGCCTCCAACTTCACAAGCTTCACTGGTGGCCCACTGCAATTGCAGAACGTTTGACTGTACGTATCTGCTTCCTCTTAGTCCAAAGAGAAGTATATTCTTTACCTTTTTTTTTTCTAAGCAACATCAATAGGGAGGTGGGTCATGCCCACACACTGTACTCTGTAGAACGATTGTGAGGACAATATGCAATATGTCAACTTTCAAAGAAAAGAAAGGGGAAAAGAAAAAAAAAAGTAATGTTGATTTAGAAGGGTTAATGTTTAATTGTTTGATCAATCTTATATACCTATACGTATTAATCTAAACTGATCTGATGATGAAAATATGTAATGTAACCATTGTTAAATTTAAACAATAAAATATGTTTTAAAAAGACCAAAAAATAATTAAAAAAATAAATCTTCAACATGTAAAACTTAATTCAAAAGTCGTGATCAGTGCACCAGCATGGGCATTTATTGAAAGTGAAAATTTTTTTGATTGGTGTAAAAAAGAGAATGCAATGTATGATGATTCATTTAACTATACAAGAAACGTAACGCATAAATGAAGAGAAAAACAGGAAGCAAGGAGACAGGTCTTTTGCAAAAGCGAAGCAGACCAAGAGTGAGGGGAAAGGGAGAAGAAAGGAATTAAAATATGGTATGTGCACATGACAGCTCCCCTTGAGGAATGTAACCACTGTGCTCTACAAACATGGTGCTAAGAAAAATAGAAAATGAAAAAATGTCATTCAACAACTAAAACTGCTTGTTGAAATGGAAATTTGAAACTTTATCAGTGACTTTTTTCATGCCTTATTACATTAATATTTGTTGGCTTAGTTTTCATGTTGGGTGAATCTTTTACTCACAGAGGATATTGTTAAAATCATGCACTGTTCATCTGAAACATACACTCAGAAAGTTGCATGGCTCTTCAGATTTCCATATCTCTCTATGTCTGCAATATCAATGCTGTTGACAGTGTCAGAAGAGGCTTTAGCACTGGGGATCTGCAAGGTCATCATGAGGCCCAAATTACCAAGAGTTCTAATTATTCTTCAAAATCCCAAAATTTTTTTGTTAGTATAATCTTAAATTGGATTTGAAATGACTGGTCTGTAACAGTCCTTTTCAAGAAATTCTTGTCACATATCTACTTCTCGGTAGCCAGTCTGATGCTTTCTCTTTGACAGTGTCCAGTAGACCTGACAATTTAAACAAATAGCCATGCTTTTCTGCAGAGACCCCCTCATACTTCTCTTGTGGCCACACATGCATTTTGTATGTATTTCTCATTTACCCATATTGGATATTAAAGTATGTATTTAAAGCTTGAGATTTAATAAAGTTAATGATTTTTCCTGTTTGCTGGAAGGCATTTTAAGGTGAAGCTGTCTTGATTCATACAAAGGCACTGTCAGTTTCATCATATATATTTTTTCATCATCAGTTCAAATGTCAACACAGTGAAAAATGCAAATAACCTTTTTCTGGGTCTCAGACTACATTTTCAAAATGGGTGCTCTGCCTTATGCTTCATTTATAGGAAGCTTAACTTACCTCTGAAATTAATTTGCATGTCTCTCTCCGTTAGTGAGCAGAATATTCTGCCCTTTGGCAGAAGGATGAATATGAGTTATTGTACTCAGTTGTAATATAACCCTAGGGGCAGTGCAGGTGCTGTTAAACTTTAAATTAAAGCAGGAGGCTTTGTAGCTAGTAGTTCTGTTTGCTATGGATTCTCTACCCTTCTGTGGAGTTCTAGCAGCCACCAACTCTGCTCTTTCTTTCTTTCTTTCTTTCTTTCTTTCTTTCTTTCTTTCTTTCTTTCTTTCTTTCTTTCTTTCTGTTTCTTTTTTTTTTTTTTCTTTTTTTTTGGTTTTTTTGAGACAGGGTCTTGCTATGCAGTTCAGGCTGGCCTTCAGCTCACTTTTGTAGCCCAGTATAATCTCGAACTTGCACTGATCCTCGTGCCTCAGCCTCCCAAGTGCTGGGACTACAGGCGTGCACCACCACACCCAACTTGCTGTTTCTGATCATTTGCTTACAAGTCTTTGTACAGCCCTTCAAACATTGCACATTGAACGAATTTACCTTAATTTTGCTTATTTATTTTGATGAATTAAATGTTCTTCTGAAGGACCTTCTGTAATTTTCCTTGGAAGAAAGCAAAGTACTGATGTTTAGGGCTATTTTCCCTTAGAAGACTGTGTCTTGCTTACATCTCATTCAACATTTGCATTCTAGATAATTAAACCATTGCAAGTCTACTACATGAGAGGAGTACCATATTGTGTGTGTCATATCATTTGAATACCTTAAATCCTCTTAATTTCTAGGTAATTTTTGGAAGACGAATTTTCAACTGATTTTGGAAGAGCATACTCATCTGTAGCAAGGAGTTCCTGGCTCTAGGTCTGGATACTGCACAGTGATGCACTGAAATGCAAGAAAGATGGACACTTAAGTTTGACTTTCTTTTTTGTACAAATTAATCTGACAACCACAAAATTTATTTTTTCTGTGATGCCATTAGGAGCCATGTGAAAAAGTGCATGGGTTGGTTGACGTGTATTTCTGACTAGAAATAAAAGTTTTTCATGCTCTTATAATTGTAAATTTTTATTTACTGAGTTTGAGTCTTCAGATTTTTCTCCAGAAATTCTGTGTAACATCCATAGTCCTGCAGATGTCATATTTTAGTGATAGAGAAGTTCTGAAAATTGAAATTTTGCTGTCACTTGAGTTGTTTTTTCCTAGAAAAAGAAATCATTTTGGGAAACACATCATCCACTTAAATATTAAAGTCAACAAAAGAAAATATAATTGCCAATAATGTCGTACTTGTAAATAGCTATTACTAAAAAAAAGCCATTTTTTCTCAAGTTCAATTCATGAAGGACTCATTATTGTTTGACTGTATCCATTTTAATAATTATTTTTATTTTCAAGAATTTATGAAGAAAATATGAAGATTTTTCCTATACTCCATACCCTTGTTTTTGTCTTGACATGATAACAGTGGGCTAAAAAGTAACCCCCAAGAGATGTGTTCAAGTCTTTTTTTATGTATTTAGTGCAGGGTCTACAGGGTCTCACTGCACAGATCAGACTTGTAGTGACTCCTGTTGTCAGCCTCCCAAGCACTGGGATTATAGGCGCATACCACCATGCCCAGTCTGTGTTCAAGTCTTAAACCATGGTTCTTGAATTTGATCTTATTTAGAAATAGGGACTTTGAAGATGAAATGAAAAATCTTGCGATAAAGTCATGCTGCATGTAGGGTGGGGTCTGAATACAACATTCTGATAGCTTCATGGAACGAGAATGCCACATGATGACAGACAGACACACAGTGGAGAGGCAACATGCTGCTGGCAGTAGAGAGCCAAGTGGTACAGTTGAAGCCGGGGAGCACAGAGATTCCGGGCAATCTCTGGGACCTAGGGAGAGACCAGGGAGAGTCCTCTATAAAGTCCTCAGGGGGACCATGGCCCTGAGCCACATCTTTCCAGAACTGTGAGAGAATAAATTTCTATTGCGTTCTGCCAGAATGGCATTCTTGGGAGAATTACAAACATCTACTGTAATATTGAGGGGAAAATATTGAGATATGTATACAAATTCCCAATAATGAGTATAATATCTATGTTCCATAAGCATGCATTAATAACAGTTTAAAAATTAAGAAATAAACCAATCCTGATATATTAAGTAAGGTCTGTATATTGTTCAAACTTTTTAGTTTAAATGTCATCCTTCTGTTTTAGTATTCTGTTCAGGACATCATATTACACTTAGTAATCTGATTTCTTTAGGTACCTTTTAAAAAAATTTAAAAATATTTATTTATTTATTGGATCCAAGGTCTTGCTATAAAGTTCATGTTACAGTGATCCTCCTTTCTTAACCTCCCCGGTGCTGGGATTGCAGGCTTGCACCATTACACCTGGACTTGGTCACTGGCTCAGAGCATCCTGGGGGCAGTGCTGACATGGCATGTGCTGCCAGGGATTGAACCTTGGTCCTTGTGCTTGCCTAAGCTTGCCTAAGCAGGCACTTTAGTCTACTGAGCTATTTGCTATGCCCTTTAGGTTTCTTTTGACCATTATAATTTTTTTTTTTTTTTTTTTTTGTCTTTTGAGACAGGGTCTCACTATGCAGCTCAGGCTGACCCTGAGCTCATTTTTGTAGCCCAGGCTGGTCTCGAACTCGCACTGATTCTCTTACCTCAGCCTCCCAAGTGCTGGAATTACAGGTGTGCACCACCACGCCCGGCTTGACCATTACAATTTTCCAGATTTTCTTTTGTTTTTTTATGATTTGATTTTTTTTATTTTAAAGAGAATAAAATTTTTTAAAAAGTAAAAATGATGCAGAATTTCAAAACAAGATAAGAAATTAACAGTGGTTATTATGTTAAATATACCTTCAAAGTGGTTGCTCAAGGGGCTGGGGAGATAGCTAAGTGGCACATGTGCCTGCCTGGCAAGTGCAAGGTCATGAGTTCAAACCCCAGTCCTGCCAAAGAGAAAAAAGTAGTGGCTCAGATTACTAGATGTAGACATGCAAAACTGATCAAAAAATTAAGCATTAACTGTCCTTTTCGAAAACCTAATAGAAATTAATAGTGAGACAAAAATGTACCTAGAATCAGGGCAATTGCGGTGCTTGTTGCTATTTGGCCATTATTTTTAGGCCTTATCAGTTGTAAAAACAGCAAGAAAATGTGTATATACAAATGCACATAACTATACTTATCTGTATTTTTTATGTGTAAATGTTTCTGTGAACATTAAGATAAATGAGTTCATACTGATGTTTCTAACTTTGATTTACTATCACATGGACCATTTTATTTTGATTAATTAATTTGTTTATTTGTTTTTTGAGATGGAATCTTACTATGTAGTTTAGGCTGGTCTTGAATTTACTACATAGCACATGCTGGCTTTCAGCTCGTGGCGATCCTTCTGCTTCAGTCTTCAGGATGTATTATAGTCATACACCGCTGCAGGTGACCACATGGGTTATGTATTTTAGGTTCCACTTTTGCTTATCTTTAAATGCCCATTTAAACAATGACAAACTGGCTTCTATCATTCTCCATTGATCTAATTAATTTTGAATTTCAGTATCTACACATACAAATATCAGAATTGTTAACTTATATTCCTGTGGGGTGCTTTACTGGTCAGAGTACAATGGGTGCTTCATGTCCAGTTTCTTTTGTGCATAGTTTTATATGCTCTGCTTTTTTTCAAGGTTACTGAGGTCAACACCTTCCTCTACTACTTCCATTAGTGAGGTTGCTTTATACATTTCTAATACAGTTATATTAGTTTGTTATGATTTGGATTTCACTCTGGGATTCTTAGTGACCTAAACAATTTTCTGAAATGTGTATTATGTTAAAATTTATGCTGAGCTGTTAAGTTCTGTGGACTTTGTCAAATGCCTAATTGTAAATTGCTGCAGTTCCTATATTATATACAGTATTATAGAGAGTAGTTTCACTGCCTAAAGGTCTGATTAGTTTTCATGTGGAACAACTTTAAAGATAAACACACACACACACACACACACACACACACACACACACACACTGCAGAAATCACACTATTAAACACCTGGGGATATATTATCAGAAATTTGTAAATGTTAATATTTTGTCATATTTGTTTCTTATTTTTTTAAAATAAAAAATTGTTAGGTCCTTCGGACTTCTTAATTTCATTTCTCTTCCCCTCTACCCAAGGATATTGTTATAAATATGATCTTTCCAACTCATAACTTTGTATTTTATTAAATGTATTTGTTATCTTAAACAAATAATATTTTGTCTATTGCAGCTAAATGTATATAAATGGCAGTGTTGTGTGTCTTTCTGAAAATTGCTCATTTTGTATTCTCAATTTTGTTTTAGGACATATAGGAGTATCATAAATTTTGTGCTTTAATGACTTTATAGTGTTTGAATGTTACCAGATTTTCTTCACCTACTTTTGTGTAAATGATCACTTTGGACTTTATTTTTGGTATTTCATTTGCTTAAGGAAGAGTTCACGCATATGAACTTATGAAAGTATTTTCACAGAATGTGAAGTTGCTGAAACACATGGCATGTGCATGTTGCACAAGTGGTCAGTTTTCCTCCACTACATCCCTACTCATCTCTTCATTCCCTTTGTGTCATTTGGCATTGCTGACTTCAGTTTTCCTAATCTGATGGGTATGAACATCATCTTTCTCATGTTACCAGAAATATGCAACTAATGAACAACATGGACAGGCTCTTTTATTTATCCTAGAGGCTACTTAATGCTATCTCTAATTTATTTTTTGTTACTTTCAAAGATGTCTGCTTATCCAGCATGTACAAAAATGTTTTGGAATCCATCTTCACCAAAATTTGCTGTTCCAGAGTCCGTCATTAAGGAAACTGTGTATCCACATTATGAGGTAATGTATTAAATACATTTTCTATATTGTTGTTTTTATTTAATAACTGAAGTGTATAATTGCTTATGATATTAAAATGTATTGTTTCTGCATGATTTCATCTACAGCATTAATCATTAGGCCTGTTTTATTGCTAATACTATGCTGTTTCTATCACAGTAGCCTTGCAGTATAGTTTCAGGTTAGGGATTATGATACCTCTTGCCTTGTCTTTATTGCTCAGAGTTGAGTTTTACATTCTAGGTCTGCCCTAGTTCTGAATAAACTTTAGGATTGTTATTTCCTCTGTTACCACTTCAGAGAATCCAGATGGGTGTTTTTGAGATTGTCCCACCTCATTGTGCACTGGGTTGGCCTTTGGTGAGCTGGGAGTCTGGTGTTGTATCTTGTTGTTTTTTATGTAGAATTTCAAAATAAGATAATAGGAAATTATCTGTGGTTATTTATTTTCTTTCTTTCTTTTTCTTTTCTTTTTTTTTTTTTTTTTTTGGAACTGAGAATTGAAGTCAGGACCTTGCATTTCACAGGCAGGAACTTGTACCCCTGAGCTATCTCCCCAGCCCTGGTTATTACATATTGTCATCTTCAAATTGCTCAGATTTCTTTTTCTTTCTTTCTTTCTCTTTCTTTCTTTCAGTTTAACAATGATTATATTACGTATTGTCATCATCGGATCAGATTAGATTAATAGATATAGGTATATAAGATTGATCAAACAAATATTAACACTTTCAATAAACATTAGGTTTTTTTTTTTATAACAGTTGACACACTGCATATTGTCCTCACAATAGTTATACAGAGCACAGGGTGTGGGCATGACACACCTTCCAATTGATATTGGTAGGGAAAGAAAAAAAAATTAGAGTTCTTATATTATGGAGACTATATGATATTTACACATGTAGGTCTGGTTTATTTCACTAATGAGTATATGTTCAATATACATCCATTTATATATGAAGTCTTCCAGCTTATCATTCTTTATAGCTGAGTAATATTCCATTATATAAAAATACCACATTTTTTTCAACCATTCTTCAAATGATGGGCATTTTGGTTGTATCTTGTTTAAGTGTCTTCTCTTCTTCTATTTTTTAATTTTAATTTAGTTTCTAGGTTGGTGTTTGAAAATTGCCCACGGTAAGTGGCTTTCTTGCTAGGACTTAGAATCCTTAGGAGATTACTACTCAGAGCTGTCTTGTAGGTGTGGGTGGCTTTTGGGTTTTGAGTCTTGCAAAATCCTACCTCTTCAGTTTATTAGGAATAAGAATTTGCTGCCTACTTGGCCCAGCCTCTGGTTGTTGGCCAAAGCCCTGGGTCTATAGTATTCTTTATAACTCATAGGCAATGCTAGTCTTAATATCCCAGGAAGAACAACTGATTAGAAAAGTGTGTCATTTTGGCTAACCTGGTACAATCAGCAGTAACAATAGAATCAAACAGCTTAGAAAATGACAAATTGAGGTAACTATTATTTTGCCACCTTTAACCATATGAACTACATTTGTGGTTGTATAACAAAATTTAAACAAACCAGAAAATTGCATGCATAAAAAAGCCTTCACTATGGCAATTTTACTCTCAGGGAGAAAATTTAAAAGGGGTTGGGGATAGACAGAGGTACAGAACAGGAGAAAGAGATTAGAAGCAAGACTGGAAGACAAAGGGCAACTACGCAAGGCTTGGCAAACTTGTAAAGAAGACAGGACGGAAAAGAGTTAAAGAAGAAATAAAAACAAGAACTGAACAGAAAAACAACAAACATCTTGAAATCATGTTCACAACTCGTATAAAAGTAAGAACAAAAAATGAAGACAACAAAACAAAAATAGAGAAAGAGAAAAAGAAAATAAGAAAAAAATATCCACTTTAAGGTCTGTCTTTGTTGTTCCTGGTAGACAAACTGGGCAGGCAGAGTCCAGATCTGAGCTGACCCATCTCACAAGGCAGCTGCAGCTTTACAGTGGGTGAGCCTGTACCTTTACTTCTGCTGTAGTTCAGGTTGATTTCAAACCCTTAGGCTGGAGCCAGGCCCATTAGCCTGCAGCCCTCTGTGTTCTTTTTGCCAGCTTGAGCCCGGCTTCTAGCCAGCTCAAAGCCACAGTTTCCCTGACCGCCTAGCTTGGTTGGCCCCTCTCTGAGATGGCTCCCAGCATGTTGCCCTCTTGTGTGGCACCCATGACACTAAACAACACCCCAGCCACTGAAGCCCACCACCTCTATTGAGCCAGTCCACTGGTGTGTTTCTCCATGGAGGCCTCTGGGGTCCCTAGTTGTCACCAACCATGTGCTGGTTCAAGCTGCCCCTCCCACACCGTGAGTCTGGACTTGGAGAAAGTGCGACCTGCTACCTCCTCCTCCTTCTCTGAAGTCTCTAGTTCCCCACTTCCCAGTGGCTTCACTTTTCATCAGCTTCTTTCTGGCTCCCAGGAACCCACTCTCCTCCTCATTCACATTGTTGTTTTTTGGTGTTTGGATACCATGACTCAGAGAGGCTGTTTCTGTGATTCTCACCACTTGATTGTGTTCTGGAAAGTCCCTTTCTAGTTTCAGTTTAAAAATATTTTTTCTTTTGTCAATCTACATTATGTAATTGTAACATTTCTCATGCCAAGGCCTATTAAGTACTTAAAGTGTATAAGTAGCATGTTTTATGTTAAAAGTTCAAATAATAAAGATATATGTCATAAAGAAAATTTTCCACCTTTAGAAATTCTCTTTTACCTGAAATAAACCATTTTTAAATGCATTCTTTGTAAACTTTCAGATATTTTTTGTCATTTATGCCATTTAGATTAATATTTTTTACTTATATGGAATCATAATTTATGTTATACTGCCTCTTATTTTTTAAAATATACTTCAACATGTATCTTTGCATACATATTTTTCTGTTTAGAATTCCTCTTCCAACTTCATGTAGATTTGAAATCTTGAAAGATTGGTATGAATATTTGCATTTCCCTTTTTTGTTAATGTGCCAACTCATCTTTTTATTTATTTCAGAAAAAGTGTATGCAGATGCCATGGGCTAAAGAGACTTAATAACACAAAATATTTAAAAAGATTGCTTTAATGCAAATGGTTGGTAAATATTAATTTGCATAAGTAGGTGTAGCATGCATGGGAGTTTGATGCCCACTTCTCTTTGGAGAGCCTTCTAAGAGGAGATGCTTGATTGCCAGCATCTACAACTACCCTGGTATCCACTTCAAGATCATACTTCCTTTGATCTGCTCCCAGCCTGTGACTCAACAGAAGCTGGATAATAGAGCTCATCCATTTCTACTTGATGTGGGATTGACTGAGCTCAAGACCTTCTATTTGCCCGACTGTTTTTATCTCTGAACTGCTCCTCAGTGTGAAATTCTTCCTGCCCAATTATTTCTCTTTTATCCCTTTTCACATATATCAGAACTGCCCTGTGCTTGGCAGTTTTCTCCTGCATATTTCCTTTCTTTATTCTTTAATGGTGTTAGCTGCTTCTATCTGAGCTGACACTTGGGAGTGTGTTACAATGCTTTCTAAACTCTATGTTTGCTTATAACAAACATTCATGGATTTTTCTATCCCCCTTTTATAGGATTATGTGAATATAAGGAATATTTTCTTAAAAGAGGTAGAAATTGTAGCAGAGTAAGATTAGTGAGAGAACTGGTGATCCTGGAATAGCCCATGAGAAATGAGATCCAAAAGAAAATAAATACTGGAGATTGTCCATTCCTCCTGTTAAGGAGGAAAAAGATCCAACAATACTTTCCAGCTTGAGAAAACTCAGGTTCATAATTCTACTTATCAAATGAAATGAGACTCCTTTAAAGACTTTTGTGTCATTTGAGTAAAAGTGCTATTTAGACATTTAAAAAATTATTTGCTACAAGTTAAAATAAATTTGGCTTACTGTATTTTGTTATTATTAGAATTGCTGTTTTATACTTCCAGTTATGATTTGAACTGTCTTCTTTTTTTATATGTATATTGTTTATGATTTTGACTGTGACTTCTGTTTTCTCCTTGAATTTCTAAAGAACAGCATGGCTTAAGTCATCATGAATCTATCTTGCTATCAAATTTAGGTTGTTTAGTTATTCCCATAAGTCCCAATCACTGATTATGAAATGAACTTAATAATCATCATTATTATAGCAAGTTATTCTTACAACAATGCATATGTCTATCTTAAAACTTATTGACCACATAGAATTTGAAGTGAAGGATATTAAGGACATTTCATTCCAATTTATAATTAAAATACTTGTATTTAAAAGTGAGTAGTCACTTGCTGATAATAAATCCAGATAATGTCTTATTCATAATATTTATATTCTAAGTAATGTCAGTGTTGAATGTTCAGTGATCACTCCTAAGATTAACGATTGCCAAAATAATAGACAATTACTCATTTGGCCAAAGGGAGGTACTGAGGAAACATTGTAGGTTTTGGCCAAGTACTAAGGCTGTAACTGGATTTTAATCCATTTGTGCTATTTTTTATAATTCTGTCCCTTACATAGGTTTATTTTTATTTTGATAAAATTATAGTGCTATGAAATAACAGTGACAGTAAGTATTTAAAAAGTTTACTACAATGTAACTTAAACTGCTTTTTTTTTTAAATCATAGTGTGTTCAAGCAAGCAGAATTTTGACTAAGAAATTTTTAGCTGACAGCAAGGAAAATGTCGCTTTGTATGATTATAGCACTTTTGAGGTATGTATGGTTTTGTTTTGAAGGTGGAATTGATTATGTCTGCCTATAGTTCAGCAATTATTTCTAGTAATTCCAAAAATTACTATGTGATGCTTACTGAACTGGGAAGTGGCTTAAACCAGCTAATATATGTGTAGAGAACACATTTTTTTCAAATATGCTCTTTTTATGACACTTAGGGGATTGTATTCCTTAACCAACAGAAAAAATTCTTTGATTTTATTAAAATTTTCCAAATTTCCTGCTCATTCTTGCATAGGAATAATTAAATGATTAGTGGAACATGTTTTTTTTTTTTTTTTTTTTTT
>PVJA010028852.1:0-27205 GCA_004027025.1 Myocastor coypus | reverse complement strand
AATTTTTTATTTATTTATTTATTTATTTTTTCTTGTTTCAGAACCTTTGTTTATTCACTCATTTTTATGGCTGGCTCAGCCCGCCCCGAGGGCAGGGCTGGCGCAGCATGTGGTGCCGGGGATCGAACCACGGTCCCTGAAGCCGCCCGAGCCTTCCCATGCAGGCGCTTTAGACCACTGAGCCATCCCGCCAGGCCCCAATAACACTTTTAACAAGCAACCTCATCTATCCAATTTTTGCTTTCAGCAACATGAAAAAGCCCTCACTTTGCATTATGTATTCTTCTGAGACTGGAGAGGTGGAACATTATTTAGAGTTCAAGGATGCTTTTCTTTTTCATGTGAGATCACAAGAGTTTTGGAAACAGTGCAGGAAAAAAGTATAAAAGATCCAATTTTAGGAGGTAAGAACAGAGGACTAATTGCAATAGGAAAGTGAACTGCTATTTTCTCCTTCCTGAATGTCAGTTTGCTTTCCCCTGAACTCTATCCCTTCTGCAAAGTGCTTGGAATCTAGAGTCTAGGTCAAAGCACAATACATTTCCACATTGCATTTGTCCTAGTAGCACTGACAACTTGTCAACAGAATTCATAACAGCTAGAGACTTAGCTTGTCACTCGATACCTAATAACCACTATGCCAGGCTTGATGAGCTCAGTTACCTAACGGTGTGGCAAATTGTGTAAGTAAATGCCTCACGTAAAAGCTTGTAAGAAACAATAATTATGATGATGATAACAATACAGCATTTATTTTAGGCTTGGTGATTTATTATTGATCCTTTCATCACAGTAACTGAATAAAGAGTGAAAAAAAAGCCAAGTCAAATACTTGTTTGGGGGTTTTGTTGTTTGTTTTTTGAGAAGGGTCTTGCTATGTAGCTCAGGCTGGCCTTGAAGTCCTTTGTAGCCCACATTAACTTCAAATTTGCATTGATCCTCCTGCCTTAGCATCTTGAATGCTGGGATTACAGGTGTGTGCCACCATGACTGGTTAGGTCCAATATCTTTCAAAAGCAATCTTACAGACAGAGGTAAAAGTGTCTCAACCTGTCACCACTATTAATAAAGGGAGGAAATTCATAAAGGGAGAAAATTCCTTAAGTCTAAATATCAAAATTATGATCAGAATATCAAGGTCCATCTATAGAAGCAAGGAGGGTATACATTTCTAGTGGGCTTCAGCATAATGCAGATTAGATGACTAATCAGAAAACAGGGTAGAAACTTCACAAGCTGTGCTGATCATGAGCCTAATGCTTTCTCACAGCAACAAAATATAAATGTAAAAGCCTCTTACAGCAAGGAGAATCCAATCAATTTTAGACTGTCTGTGTTCCAAAGGAGGCTTTCATCAGCTGTGACAGGACTTGGAATAACTTGTAGCTCTAGACAAAGACTTATTTTATGCTAAGCACTTAGGTCATTTTTCTTTATGTCATTTTTCCTGTCTGGGATGTTGTTCCCCTTCATCTACTTGTATGAACCCTGTCCCTTTGAACTTCATGGCCCTATTCAAGAATTCAAAACACATTTAACATTCCTGAATCTTCTGAGCTCTTATAGTAGGTAAAGTCCAATCCTAATACAAGAGTATACTTTGCTTGCTTGCCTGCCTACCTGCCTATCTGCCTGTCTCTGCCCTCCCTCCTCCCACCCTCCTTCCCTTCCCTTCTCTCTCATTCATTCATTCATTCATTCATTCATTCATTCTTGATACTGGGGATTGAACCAGGACCTTCTACTAACTACATTCTAGCTATTTTAATTTTGAGACAGGGTTTCACTAAGTTGCCCAGGATGGTTTTGGACTTACGATTCCCATGCCTCAGCCTCCTGAGAAGCTGGGATTACAGGTGCATATAGCCATCACATGCAGCTTATGCTTTATGTTTTGAAAGTTATATATATATTTGCCAGGTAATTCAGACCAGCCTTGAGCTTACTATGTAGCCCAGGCTGGCTTTGAAATTACAGTAATCTTCCTGTCTCAGCCTCTGAAGTACACTTTAAAAAATTTATTTTTTTTAATTATACACTTCTTCAAGGAATAGTTTATGTTTTGTATTTTTACTGTGTCACAACAAGAGCTGGGCTACATAGGATATGTTCAATAAATAATTTTGCCTGAGTGTCTTTCTTTTATAGAATTCTCTTACCAATTCATTCTGTATTTATCATCTAATAGGAGTACATGATCTACTTTCTGGCCCACATTCTCAAATATCAAAGGAGAGAATGTGCTACTCTTTAGAATTGATATTAGTTCTCAGGGAAAAAAAAAATCTCAAAGTTGTTCTTAAAGTTTGAAGGAGATGACTGACATAGTTTCTATGCTATGAAGCACTATTTCCTTTTGGTAAGTTCACTTATAAATAAACTTCTCAACAGTATGCACCTCACATCTAACAAGACTAAAAGAAACAATAAAAACTATTGAGTAAATCAAGTATATGTGAAGCTTGGCAATGCCAGAGTTTTCAGGGGAAAACAATTTTACTCAGATTCTGAAACCACGCTGGAATGATACACAAGGTTAAAACAGCAGGTTCATTTCCTCCTTTAAATGAATGCCCACTCAATCCATCAATAAAGTTCTCCCTTTCCTGTCACTTGACATTAGCAAACACTACCATGTTATCAATTTTTATAAAACTCAAGCCACAGTAGGTGTCTGAAAATCATTAGTGTCACACCATAGCCCATTAGGAAAATGAGAGTATTTTTATCGAAACACAGAGGGATCCACTCAGCTAAGTAAGAACTTGGAATCACAGGATCTATATCCAGCTGGCAGGGCTGATGGTGGAGCTCAGTGTTGGAGCACTTGTTCAGTATGTGTCAAGTCCTGCTTTGATCCCCAGAACCAGAAAAAAGAAAACAAAAACAAAAGGACAAAAGCTAAGCAGCACATTGTATTCACTGGAAGATACTTGTGCAAGTTCTTTCATTTAAGTCTTTTACTGTTTTGGTACTGGGAATCAAAGTCAGGTCCTTGCTGCTTGCCAGGCAGGCGCTGTGCTACTGAGCTGTATCTCTGGCCTTCATTTAAGTCTTTACTGAATAAAATTCTAGATTGGTAAGCTCTGGAAAATAGGAAAGATTACATAAAACAAGTATGGTACTGGGACAAAAATATAGGAGTCAGAGAGACTTTGGTGTGGGATTTTTGTGTGGGGAAACCTTTGAGCCTTTCCAGGCCTTGGCTCTCCTCATCTGTAATTTTTATTTTGACACAGTGTTTTGGTAAGTTTACCAGACTCATATTGAGCTCATGGGCTCAAGTGATATTCTTATCTCAGATTCCCAAGTAGCTGGGACTACCACCATGTGTCACCATGCCTAGCATGTATCTCATTTATAAAATGGATATAATAATAGTACCTCCTTTTGTGATTATGTGTGTTAAATTAGATAACATGTCAAATAATTCTCCTAGTTAATCTTTTTTTAAAAATTTTATTTATTTTTTTTCCTGTTTCAGAACCTTTGTTTGTTTATTCACTCATCTTTATGGCCGGCTCAGCTTGCCCCGATGGCAGGGCTGGCGCAGCATGTGGTGCTGGGGATCGAACCTCCGTCCCTGAAGCCGCCCAAGCTTTCCCAAGCAGGCACTTTAGACCACTGAGCCATCCCGCCGGGCCCAAAACTTTTTTTTTTTTCTTTTTTGTCTTTTTTGAGACAGGGTCTCGCTATGCAGTTGAGGCTGGCCCTGAGCTCACTTTTGTAGCCCAGGCTGGTCTCGAACTCGCACCAATCCTCCTGCCTCAGCCTCCTGAGTGCTGGGATTACAAGCGTGCGTCACCACGCCTGGCTTAGTTAATCTTTCCTAAGGTACATTTACTATATTTTTTAGATTTAAATGTCTCTGAAATCAATATGCCTGTTCTTTTTTTAAATATATATTTTTTCTTGTTTCAGAACTTTTGTTTGTTTATTTATTTATTTTTATGGCCGGCTCAGCCTGCCCTGAGGGCAGGGCTGGCGAAGCCGGGGACCGAACTGCGGTCCCTGCAGCCGCCTAAGTTTTCCTAAGCAGGTGCTGTAGACCACTGAGCCATCCTGCCGGGCCCCTCAATATGCTTCTTACAATGCAGTTGCTTAGGTAGCAGTCATGTCATCACTACCTGCAGTCAAAGCTTGCAGATGTGCATCAGTGAATTGGAAGAAAATCTCAGATAACAGTGTGGCATTCCTTTCAGAAATGCCATATCATCAATGATCCTGATAGTCTAAAGGACAGCACCATGAGGAAAATACAAATACTGATGATTCAGAGTCAAAAAGAAATTCAGAGAAGTTAGATTCTGAACACAAATAAGTTTTGAGCCAATTTATATGTATTGCTTATATTTTTAAAATGTATATGTACATAATATATATTATATAAACTAAAAGTATATAAAAATATATATATAGTCAAGCCTAAAAGAGCATTTTAATAGATGTTAACTACTTTTACTGTAAAGAAAGCATTCTATCATCATTTCCTCACCAGAAGTTTTTTTTTAGTGATAAAAAATCGTATCTATCTCTAAATTTAATAAAATATGGTAGTACACAACCTGGCACATATTAGGAACTCAGTAAATATATGCTGCTTAATTAATAATGATATTAATAGCAATGAATGTTACCTACAACTCTGTGATTACATTTAGCCTTAGTTAACTTCAGCTTTCTTCCCTTTCCCCATTCCTTCCTCCCTCCCTCCCTCCCTCCCTTCCTTCCTTCCTTCCTTCCTTCCTTCTTTCCTTCCTCTCTCTCTTTCTTTCTTTCCAGAGTAAATAAAAAACTCAAGGCCTTGCACTTGCCAGGCAGGCACTTGTGCCCCTGAGCTATCGCCCCAGCCCCTTCAGCTCTATTGAAACAGAAAAAAAAAATCTGTCTTTTGAAGAAAAAATTGACTAAGATTGAGAGATGAAACACTAAAAGTCATTTTTAAATCTTTTCCTTTTCACTCCTCATACGAATAATTTGCATGTTTATGAGAAGAGAAGAAAAACAGATGGGCAGGAGTGGAACTATGCTTAGGGTGTGGAAAACTCACTTTCTCTAAAAAACTAGAATTTCTACAAACGTTTATGGCAACAGGAGCTGTAAGAGTAAGTGAGAAGCCCTCATTTATTACACATAGGTCATAAATTAAATGGGATGTGAAGAACATGTAAAACATGCTTCCTGTTCACTCATTACCATCTTGTACTAATCTTTGAAACAGTTACGCTTTCCACTTCCAGGTGGCACCTGAAACTCCAAGAGTTACTAGGGCAGTGCCTACAATGCAGTCTGGAGGATTTTAAAATCCCCTGCATGCATACCCATGAAAAAATTGTGTAATACTGTTTCTACAAATACATGATTTAACAAGTCCATTATTAGAGGCTCACTCTCAGATCATGTAAATATACATGTTTCTAATATACTAGGGAAAAATCTTGGGAGTTAATTATAAGTTAAATTGCTAGTTTATAGCCAGAGGGAGACAGCATCATTAAAAATATTTATTACTAGAAGTTTTCTACAGGAATGATGTCACAGATCCGAGACAAAAATCAATTATGGCTCAGTTAGAAAAACGGCCTTGCTCAAGGAATGCATCTTGGTAACTCTCTGATAGCTGGAATGAGAGAAACAAAAGTCCAGCATATTAAAACAATAAAATGGTTGTCTTTATATATATAAGCTGAACTAAATATTAATTTGCAGTTCTAAAATTTTTACCTGTACTAAAAAGCTATCATTTGAGGACACTATCTGTAAAATTAACAGAATATTTTTCTTTGGTTTCTAGAGCTCAAATCTCAGCTGATCTCATTTCTTACGACTGAACGCAGTGACTGAATGAATGATTAACTTAATCTTTTTTTGTATTAGCAGTGTTGGGAGATCAAAACCAACCTCAAGCAGGCTGAGAATACACTCTATCTACCCCCAGCCATGCTGTCTTAAATTCATCAGTTATTTAATTGTGGACATTCAGAAAGGAACCATACAAGAAATGAGCTCATTCTTAGTAGTTATTATGGAATATTTCTATTGGTGTGTGTTATTCCCATTACATAATTGTGGCAATGGCAAACATTTCTTTCCTTTTTTTAATGGTACTGGAATTGAACTCAGATCTCATGCTTTCTAGCTGGAACTGTGCCACGGAGCTAGATCCTCACTGTTTTGGCTTGTGTCTAGTTGTCCCCACAAAGCCTCATCCAGTCATGGGGTGGGGACATCCAGAGTTTGACTCATGATCCACTGGAATTACAGGTCTTAGTACTGATGAGATTATGGGTCTGAGTACTGCTGGGATTATGGGTAGGCTTGAGGTAGAGAGCCTGAGACAGAGAGCCTGAAGGTTATTATAAGAGAAACAGACTCTCTTGCCCTTGTTGCTATTCTGCTGCCATGAACTGCTGCTCTCTGCCATGTGTCAGTTGGCCTTGGAGCCAGCTGAGTATGGACTGAAACTTCTGGGAACTGTAAGCTAAATAAACCTTTCCTTCCCTCATTTTGAGTGTCAGGTGTTTGTCCCAGAAACGAGAGAAGAGAACTGAGACACCCGCAATATTTCCACTGGAAGACATGATTTTTTTTTTTTTTTTTCCAACAGAAAACAGAGAGTGGGGCTGGGGAGATAGTTCTGTGGCACAAGTGCCTGCCTGGCAAGTACAAGGTCGGAAGTTCGAACCCCAGTCCTGAAAAAAACAAAACGAAACAAACAAAAAACAGAGTGAGTAAACAAAGTATCAAACACAATTTATAGAAATTAAAATTCAAATTAAGCTGACTGACAAGTTCAGGGCTTGAGGCTAAGAAACATTTACTTCACTAAAGCTCTGCTATCTAAATGAGAAAAAATGATACAAACATAGTGAGGTGGAAGCCAGATTATATAGTGGAACAGACTGTATCAGTACCATTTGTCTTTCATTAAGAAAAGAATGGGCTGGTGAGATAGTTCAGCGGTTTAAAGCTCCTGCTTAGGCAAATTTAGGCAATAGTAGGGACCATGGTTCAATCACCAGCACTACATGCCATACCAACCCCATCTCCAGGGTAGGCTGAGCCAGCCATAACATACATACATACATACATACATACATACATACAGCAAAAAAAAATCCCCTTCTACCCCAAAAGTAAGAAAGTCATTAAAGCTCTTTTAGTGACTATTATGAAAAACAGAACCTGCAGGACTTTGGTATTTCTGTAATCTATTGGTCCCCTCTGGCCAAACAAGTATTTCAGAATACTAAGGAGAAGCCATCAAATCAGGTAATATGTTAAATTGTTAAATTCTTCAGCACTCAGCCTTTTTTTTTTTCAGACCTGGGGATTGAACTCAGGTCCTTGCACTTATCAGGCAGGCACTTGTGCCCCTGGGCTATCTCACCAGCCCCATGTTTTTTTTTTTTTTGTTTTTCTTTTTTCCATTCTGGTGATGGAACTCAAGGTGCTATGCAAGTGCTCTGATGTATGCTGAGCTACATCACCAGTCCTTTTCATTTTTTAATTTTGAAATGGCCTTTTTGAGAGAGGGTATTGCTAAATTGCATGGGCTGGCCTTGAATTTGTGATCCTCCTGACTTAGTCTTCCCAATATCTGGAATTACAGAGAAGTGGCACCATATCCAGCTTGTTTTTATTTTCAAAGCCATCAAGCCAATTAAGATTTTATTAACTGTTAATCCGGGCATGGTGTCTCACCCCTGTAATCCCAGCACTTGGGAGGCTGAGGCAGGAGGATCAGTGCGAGTTCGAGACCAGCCTGGGCCACAAAAGTGAGCTCAAGGCCAGCCTGAAATGTACAGCGAGACCCTGTCTCAAAAAGACAAAAAAAAAAAAAAAAAAAAAAAAAAAAAAAAAAAAAAAAAAAAAAAAAAAAAAGATTTTATTAACTGTTATTTTTATTTGTTGGCGGGCTCTGAAAGTCACATGACATTTATAGTGTATATGGGTTCAGTGACAGCAGTCTCTTCTCATAAAGTCATGAACATTCTGAGGTCATTGTTTCCAGCTTCTCTAGCTATAGTATGGCCTCTTTTTGGCTGTATACACATAATAAAAACCAAGCCAAGCCAGCTTTAGCAGAAGAAGCTCAAGAAGCCCAGGAGATAAAGATAGCCCATTCACGGGAAAGGTCTGAGCACTAAGAAGAGGGCAAGACTCCCATTGCCTCACAGAAGCTGCTTGAGTCCTTCTTTTCTGCTGGGTTTCTTCCCCTATGCTTCAGTTACAGTGGAGGGAAGACAGTTACTCTGGAGTTCTAGTTTACGTGATATAGCAAACTAGGTGTACATTTCTTGTGAAGAAATTCTGACTGGTCCAAATTAGGTTGCATGTCTACTCCTGGTTTATCTAGCTAAATAAGGAGAAGCAGGATGTGTGACAGACTACCAACACAGTGCCAGAAGCTCACATCTACATGTGGGAGGTGGAATAAACAAATCCTTGGGAGAAAAGGGAACTGCTGATAATTTCTGATACCCGAAAGAGCACCCAATAACATGGTCCAGGTTGTACCACAGAGAATGCTAGGGAGGGAGCGTGCACACACATGTATGTGTACATTCCTCAGGCTTTCTTCTACATCTAAGGGGTTATTTTTTTTTTTTTTTTTATTTTGTAAGGGGTTATTTATTAATTCAACATCTTATGATTGGGATCCAAAGAGCCCTTTCACTCATATTGAAGATGTGGTTGGTGATGGTCTTTTGGAAAGTGACTGGACATGAGGACTCCTAAATTCATCAAGTGGGTTAATCCACTGATGAGGTCACCGTTGGATAGCATTATTGAGTCAACTCCTGCTTTCTTTCCAACTGTCTCCTCCTCTCTACTTCTGGGTTGGTATAAGTGAGCAGCTTTCCTCCACTACACTCCTCTATCATGATGAGTAATGGAACTAGGTGACCATGGGCTGCAATCTCTGAAACTATGAGCCAAAATAAACCCTCTTTTTCATTTTTTTTGGTGGTACCAGGGTTCAAACTCAGGACCTTGTGCTTGCCAGGTAAGCACTTATTCCACTGAGCTATCTCCCCAGCCCCACACTCCTTCTTGTTTAAGCTATTTTTCTGATATTTTGTTATAGTAACAGAAAGCTGACTAACATAGATATTATTCACAAATACTACTTGTGCCAGGTGCTGTTCCAGGCACTAAGGAAATAATGGTGAGCCCAATACTCCTCAAAGGTTCTCATGTGGGGCCAGTGAGATAGCTCAATGGTCTAAAGCACCTGCTTAGGCAAGCTTAGGCAACCACAGGGACCGTGATTCCATCCCCGGCACATGCTGTGCCAGTTCCACTCCCAGGGCAGGCTGAGCTGGCCATAATATAAATAAATGAAGTTAAAAAAAGTTCTCATGGAGTGTTAGAAGTAGGTATTAAACAAAGTACTTCAGAGGTATGTAGCAAACACATGCTCCAGTCTGGTATGGAGAGGTGGTGAAAGGCCTCTATGATTGAGTTCTGAATGATCTCTGAGGGCATAAGGAGGGTGTAAAGAGGTAAAGCGGAAGAAAAGATGTTCCACGCCAATCAACAATACTGAAAAAGCCCTCAGATGGAACAGTGATTGGTATGAAAGAACTTGGGAGTAGGCAGAAGTTAAATTACACAGCACTCATGGGCACAGGTCATCTTCACTCTGTGAACAACATGGGAGGCAGGAGTAGCTGTAGTGAGACGAGTTAGGAGGCAACTGAGGCCACCAAGGTAAAGAAGAGCTGTAGCTTAGACTAGCATGGTGGTGGGGGCAGAGAGAAGCCGTCTGAGAAGATGACATTTCTGACAGTGATCGTGGGAATGGGTGCGACTGAAGATACATGTGCCCAACAGGTTCTGGTATCCACACTTCTCAGAATGTGATTATTTACAAAGTTGCTTATCTTTTTTACTATTCTCCCTTAGCTTTTGCTGGAAACAAAACAAAACCAGTTAGATGATTTCTCATTTCTCCCTCCCAGGTCTTTTCTTGCTGGCGCTAGCACAATGCTCTCATGTTTGAAATCATACTTCCTTCAATCCTTAAAATGGCTCTTAATGTGCTTTCTTGGGGTCTCAGTGAACCTGCAATCACTAACACATCAGTGTGAATGGTCAGTATGAGGCCATGTGGACAGTGGCAATGATACAGAAGCTGGTCTCCTTATCTCCTAGAATGCTCAAAACAACAGAGATCCCTGACTTTCCAGGGAAGTTGATCTGAAGACCTGGAAGTGGCAAGGAAGACAAGGATATTAACATTAGTGATTCTTACTGTAGGCCATCCTTTCCCTTGTGGCTGTCATGCAGCAATGCACCTCATATCTTCTACAGGGTTGACAAGCTATGTATGGCCTTGCAGTCACAGAGAATGCTGTCACAGAAGCACGAGGCCAAGACTTTGCCATAGTGCTTTTATTTTGGAGGCAGTGAGGAAGTTAATCAGCACTTTACATCAGAGCCAATCAATTAAATACACTAAGTATGCCACTGTAACAATGGCAAAAATGCCATGTTCTTTTGTCACACATTTACCAGCTAACATTGGCAGAGAGGCAGATATTTCAAACATCTGAAGCTATTGTAACTAATGTTTGACACACTAATTATAGCCTAGCAGTGTTCATTTACTGAAATCATGCATTTTACTCTGCTTTCAGGATCTGCCCCCTGGAGCAAGTCCTTTGAAAAATGGACCCGGTGACTATTGGAACAGCTGGGTGGAAGAGAAGTCTTTTTTGACAACCTTTATAAAGCAGGTGTGCAGGGGACTGGAAGGGTATGTCTCATTACGCCAGTTTAAAATTAATTATGTTTCACTAGGCAGAGTAGACTCCTGGGCACTGTTGACAATATATGTAAAATGTGACCAGCTTTGGGGAGTTAATGGTTGCACATTCAAATTAATAGACTGAGTATACACACTGGATCAAGCAACTCACAATGTATTATTTCTCTCTGGCAGAAACTGGATGCAAAACCATATTAGCATCAAATTTGAGATTACACACATTCACCAGTGAGGAAAAGCAAAGAGATTGCTCCCTCTGCTATCGTAACCCTGTCAGCTCATAATGGCATATGTTAGAAGAGAACTAAAGGGTCTGGGGATGTATTTGCCTAGCAGGGGGCAGGTCCTGAGTTCAGTACTCATCTCCAGGAGTGAAAGACAGACAGACAGACAGACAGACAGACAGACAGACAGACAATAACACCTAATTCAAGATGAGGATGGTAATATACTTATAATGCTCACATTCTGAGAGCTGAGGCAGGACAATCCCAAATTTAATCTCAGACTGTGTTATCAGTGACTGTGGGACCTTTTCTTAAAATAAAAATAAAACAAAGGAGCTGGGAGGGCGGGGGACAAGTGCCTGTGTGGCAAGTGCAAGGTCATGAGTTTGAACCCCGGTCCTGAAAAAAAAAGGCCTGGAGAACAAGTATGAAGGCCCAGGGTTCAATACCCAGTACTACAGCAAATAAGCAAGGAATCAAGCAAACAAAACTTAATTCCTATTCCCAGACAATGCAAATATATACCAGAGTAGTCTTTAAGACAAACTGTGAGATTTGAATTGTTGCATGTTAGGAATTGATCATTTGGGGATCATTTGGGGTCAACTCAATTGGGATCAATCAGGGTAGCTTCCATAAGGGGACAGCTTGCTGGTTCCACTACTTGGGTCAGAGGTCACCTCTCATTGTGAGTCTGTTCACTGTATATGACATTAAGAAAAGCTGGCTAGGCAAAGCAAGTCACCTCAACTTACCTTTTTGCAGGATGTGATTCAAATGATCAACTGTGTTAAAGTACATGCCCTTTACTCACATGCTATTACAGCTCTGTGGGGAGATGGGTGTGGAGTCCACGTCTCCTCTTTTATACATAGCAGTGCAATGGCTTTCTAACGTAGATCACTGCCCAGGGTTTGTGAATTGGAGAGCTACTGTAGAGATTTCTTTTGGAAAAACAGTCTCTTTTATGATGGCAAACTTCAGAGACATGGAATGGATTACAAAACTTGCTTACTTAGTGTGTGACATATTTAACCTGCCTAGTGAACTTAATCTGTCAGCACAGGGGAAATGACAGCTGATCCTGCCTCAGCCTCCCAAGTGCTATGATTATAGGTGTGTGCCACCACATCCCGCTATCCATTCTGGATGAAGATCATGATGATTATCCTGAGACTGCCCCAAAAGCCCCCTAAAACTGGCTTATATTTCCAGCATCCTATCTTTGTGAAGCACAGTTTTTCTGTGTTAAAAGCAACTGAGATTATGGAGCAGACCGGACAAGAGCAACCCATTTCAGGGGTCACTGTGCCCCATCTCCACTAGATGGGACCATATAATTGCAAACAAAGAAGCTCCTGGCTCCCACTGATTCTACATTACAGTGAACACTATAATTATCCCACTATATATTATATAATATAGCAATAATGGAAATAAAGTACACAATAAAAACAGTAAAAAAAAAAAAGACAAGCTGTGGGGATAAACTAAGATAGTTTTAATTAACCTGTCCTGGCAGAGGAAAAATGAAAATTCCAGGATCAGTTTATGTTCAAATTTAAAGGCTAGTCTCAAATTTAATCCAGTACATGCTTACTTTTCTTCTTTAATTAAAAAAATATTTTATTTATTTATTTATTTATTTATTTTT
This sequence comes from Myocastor coypus, assembly GCA_004027025.1. Lineage (NCBI taxonomy): Eukaryota > Metazoa > Chordata > Mammalia > Rodentia > Myocastoridae > Myocastor > Myocastor coypus. The sequence continues at coordinate 14,547 of PVJA010028852.1, read as the reverse complement.
TATTTACTTGGTATAGAGTCTTGCTACATAGCTCAGACTCATACTGATCCTCCTGTCTCATCCTCCCCCGTGCTGGGGTTACAGGCATGTGGCACCACGCCTGGTTTTGGTGGCTGGCACAGCATGTGGTAAAGGATCCAACTCTGGTCCTGTGCTTTCTAGGCCAGTTCTTTTTTTTTTTTGTCTTTTTGAGACAGGGTCTCACAATGCAATTCTGGCTGGCCTTGAGCTCACTTTTGTAGCCCAGGCTGGTCTCAAACTTGCACTGATCCTCTTGCCTCAGCCTCCCAAGTGCTGGGATTGCAGGTGTGTGCCACCATGCTACTATTTCTGATAAAGTTCAAAATTCACTAGGTCAAAAAAATAAGTACTCAGAGGGTCCTCATTAATGTTTATACAAACATTCAGCATGATATTTCTATAAATACCATGTTCCATGTATCATGACAACATAATTCTTAAATCTAGATGAATTTCTGGGTTTAAAACACAGTATCAATATGCCACAGTAGTAACTTTCCAAACTGGATATAAAATATTACAGAAAAAAAAGAAACTATAGAGTACTTTCACAATAGACCTTGACATTTTCCTCAAATTGAGGTAACAGATTACAATCATGGGAACTAAAATAACTGTATATCTGCTGTAAAATGACATTTATTTTAAAATGCCCAATACTTCTATCACTAATAGTACCAATAAAACCTAGTGTATAGTGGCATAGGGATTCAATCTATACCCTGTGGAAAAAAAGTGAATTCTGAAGATTTAGAGGGGTTAATTTCTTGTAAGAAAGGATCTCAAGAGTAGTTCAGGCAGCTTTTAGTTCACTATGTAGCTGAGGCTGGCCTTGAGCTCACAGTGGTCCTCTTGCCTCAGCCTCCTGAGTGGTGGGACTATTCGCATGTCCTATATGCCTGGAAGAAGGATCACTTTAGAAGCTTCCTAGGATGATATATTCCTTGAGATGAAAGGGGCTGGGCCTGGAATATAAGAAGCTCTTGAGTAGTCTGTACCACAAGGACATGGTGACAAGTATCTGGTGATATGCGTGAATCTGCTGCCAGAGCTTAAACCCTACAAGGAAAAGAGTACCTTCTGGGAGAGAAGGGAACGTGGCTGTACCTCTACTCGTGGGGGGGGGGGGGACTGCAGTGTCTGTGAGCAGTGCCGCTGGTACAGAAAGGCAGGGAGGCCTCTCAAATAAAATCACCGCTAGGTATAAAGAAAAACGGCTGGGAGAGAGGTAGATGATGCTGGACCCACAAGACAGCAATAGTAGAGAAACGGTATCACTGGATTGGGGCTTGGCACAGTCTTCTAAAGGCCAGACTTGAACTATCAGAAGTTGCATGTAGACACATACAAGATGGACCACATACAGAGGTCTCCCAATGTGCCCCTACTCCACCTCTACTGTTCACACTTCCACAATAGACTAGGATTGGTTTGTGTTACCAAAACAATACAGAAGTGATGGTGTATGTCACTGCCAAGGTTAGCTTATGCCAGAAAGTATGGCTTTCCCTTTGGTCAAATTTTCCCTGCTCTGTGGGAAGCCAGCTACCATGCCTGTCATGAAGGGCCAATAAAGAAGTCCACAGAGAAGGAACTGCACTCTCTGGCCTGTGGCAATGTGTAAGAGTGTGGAAGAGGATACAGCTTATTTGAGTTATTGGATGTACTTTTGGCTGACATCTTGATTACATCACATGCAGGATAGCCAGGATCACTCAGCCAAGCTGCTTTTAGATTCCTATCCCTTAGAAATGATGTTTGTTGTTTTAAGTTGTTGAATTATAGGTTAATTTATTATGCAATAATGGTTAACTAATGCAGATGTATGATCTTTCAATATTAGAGAAAAGGGGTTGGTAATTGTCATACTTCCAACATGAAGGATCACTGGAGCCTGAACAGGAATGACAGGAATGTCTACTACTGGTGAAATCAATTCTAGATCTGGAGTCCTGGCATCAGCTATGTTACTTTGGACAAGAGCAACTGTGAAAATGAATTAATTTTTTTTTTTTTTTTTGGTACTGAGGATTGAAAAAATGAATTAGTCTTATGAACTTTAATTCACTCAAATAACGCTGAGAAATACACGCACACACAGATAGAAACACAGAGAGACCAAAATCATCATCACATAAGAAAAAACCCTATTACATAGGTGAGATCTGCTATAGCAAAAGAGATGCTTCTAGAATTTCTTAACTTAATCTGTGATAACAACATTTTATGTTAATGATTCTATACAAGATGTTCAATGAAGAAAAAGCGATCAATGCAAATTCTGTATTCAGGAAAACTTTTCTTTCTTAATTTCTTCTTTTTTAAATGCATTCAGTATAGGGGATACAGAGCCAATCACCATGTAGATTGGACTTCTAGTGATCCTCCTATTTTCAGCCTTCCAAGTGCTGAATTACAGGCACACACCACACTTGATCTCAACTGCTGTCTTGGTGTGCCCTAGGGGTGGAGCTGGCATGGCATGCTGGGGGGATTGAACCCCCAGCCCCTGTGTCTGTCTAAATAGGGGCTTTAATCTGCTGAGCTACCTGGCTGGCCCTATATTTATTTTGAAATATGAAAAATGTTATCAAAATATCTCACTGAAAAAAGTACATATCACTGATTGATATCTTCTAGCTCAATGAGCTTAATATGCTTCATTTATTTTTCTAGTTAGATATGTTAGAAATCACTCACTTGGGATTAAAAATCTAATCAACATAATGACTGTGTAGTTGGCAGCTTTCTGGAAGACTTTCAAAGGCTGCAGAGCTGCAAAGACTACCAAGAATAGGTAAGATGCCAGGAAGTACAGATCACTGATTCTTCCTTCATTTCCCCTTCTAATGATGAAAGAGGTGCAGGAGACACCAGTAGTCTTTGGGAAGGTACTCTAAAGAGCAGGGCACCACTCAGCAGCACGATGACAATGAGCAAAACCCTGAGTGTAATTGCTGCGTGTCAGGTATTGTGCTGAGAGGGCTCTCTTACCTCAGGAATAAAGTACCAATCTGTGAGGTAGTTATTGTCTCAACTCCACATAAAAAAGGTAAAAAGGTCAGAGTAGTAAAATTCAAATTCAGATTGATCTTTTAAAGATATAAATAACATTATTGTATACTGATCATTTTATGACAACTATTTACTGTGTACCTATTCTGAGCTAGACATGATCCAAGGGATAAAAAGGTGAGCTAGTCAGCCAATTCATTTTCTCACTGATCTTTGGATGGGGAAAGAGCCAATTTTACATAAGATGGCCAGGGAAGGCTGCTTTGTTGTTGTTGTTGATGTTTTTGATACAGGGTCTCGCTATGCAGCTTGGACTTGTAGTGATCCTCCTGTCTTAGTCTCCCCAGTGCTGGGATTACAGGCATGTACCATCACACCTGGTTCTGGGGCCAAGATAGTATGTCCGCGGGTTCTGGGGCCTGCACAGCATGCAGTATCCGAGATCAAACTGAGGACCCTGAGCTTGCCAGGCAGGTGCTTAGACCTCTGAGCTATCTCCTCAGCCCCAGGCTGCTTTGAGAATGTGACACTAAAGCTGAAAACACTTCCTGTAGTTGTTTCTTTCTCTCTCTCTTATCTCTTTTTTCTTCTTTCCTCCCTCCCTCCCTCCCTCCCTTTTTTCCTTTGAACCTTTCTTCCCTCTTTGATGCCTGCCTTCCCTCCTTCCTCCCTCCCTTCCTTCCTTCTAGTATCTGAAATTAAACTTAGGATCTTGCATTTGCCAGACAGGTACTATGCCACTGAGCTGTACTCCCCGGCCCCAGTAGTTGTTTGAAAACAACTCACTAGTACCATCAGCTTCCTCATTTATATACATACAGTCTGGTTTGAAAACTCTCACTAGTACCATCAGCTTCCTCATTTGTATACATACAGTCTGAGATAGAAAGATATGGTGTCTTAAAAAAGTATTACAATAAATGACACACTGACATTAATTCCCTTCAAAAACTCTTCCTCTTACTTCAAACACACTTATCTCATCCATCATGTTTGCTACTTTTTTCTTTTAGTTTTTTTAGAGAGAGGATCTAGCTCTGAAGTTTAAGCTGCTCTTGACTCACTATGTAGTCCAAGATGGCATTGAACTCTTGTCAATCCTACCTCAACCTTCCTAATAATGGGGTACAGGTATGGCACCACCTTGCTTAACTTGCTACTTTCTGAAGCAGTTCTGGAAATCCTTTTTATGTCTTTAGTTTCAATGTTATGGCTATGATGTCCTGAATCAATTAAAAACACCTTTCATGATCATTTTAACTTCGGGGAAAAGCCAGAAGTTGTACAGTGCCAGATATAGTGAACAAGGTGAATCAAGATGCATCATGATATTCTACAAGTCTGCTTTTTTTACTAGATGGCACTCAGTGGCAGCACTCACTTTTTTTTTTTTAATTTTTAATTTTTATTTATTATTTTTATTCTTGTTTCAGAACCTTTGTTTGTTTATTCACTCATTTTTATGGCCGGCTCAGCCCGCCCCCAGGGCAGGGCTGGCGCAGCATGTGGTGCCGGGGATCGAACCGCGGTCCCTGAAGCCGCCCAAGCTTCCCCAAGCAGGCGCTCCAGACCACTGAGCCAACCTGCCAGGCCCCAAATTTTATTTATTGATTTTTTTCTTGTTTCAGAATCTTTGTCTGTTTATTCACTCATTTTTATGGCCGGCTCAGCCCACCCCGAGGGCAGGGCTGGTGCAGCATGTGGTGCTGGGGATTGAACCACGGTCCCTGAAGCCACCCAAGCTTTCCCAAGCAGGCGCTTTTGACCACTGAGCCATCCCACTGGGCCAACACTCACTTATTTTTGATCATACCTAATAAAGACATTCATGATAAGACTTCCACAACTGTTTTAGAAAGTGGCAAAAACAATGAGATAAGTGTGTTCAAAATGAAGGAAAATATTTTGAAAGGGATGAGTGGTACTTTCACTGTAATAAAACACTCCCCCTAAAAAAAACCCACCCCAAAACATTTGCTGTTTTTTCCAGTCACCTCTTGTACTACACATCCCCAGTTGGACCTCGGGGAATTGGCTGACATCATTTTTATGAGGCCAGCACTTTTATCTCCGGCTGCCTTTTTTCTTCTTTAGGTGTTATGGTTTGGAATATGAGATGTCCCTAAAACTCATGTGATGCAAGCTTACTGGGCTTTCCAGGTGGTATTGGATTGTAAGGACTCTTAACTCCATCAAGTGGACCAATTCACTAATAAGATTGTAATTTGATGGGATTATTCAGAAGTAATGGGACCAGGAGATGGGGTTTCAGTGAAGGGAATGAGGGTGTGACCTTGAGGACTACTGTGCCTCTGGCCCAGTTTAGACCCTGTCCTCTTTCACTCTTTTTCAGCCCTGAGTCTTTCTTGGGTGGCTCTGCCACACCTTCTTGCATGATGCCAGCAAACCATGGACTGAAATCTTTGTAACCATCAGCCAAAATATATTTTTTCTATTTGTAAGTTTTGCTAGGTATTTTTTAAAAAAGAAAGCTGACTAACACATGAAGTAAATATACTATACATGAATGAGCCTATCAGTTCCTACTGAAGCTATACACTCCTCTGGACTGAATCTTGTGTTTCTATCTCAACTGAATATAAATCTGAATATAAATGTGTATATTCATCTACTTCCACATCAGTGTTCTGAGAGGTCCACAAATACCTCAAACTCAAAATGCCCCAAACAGAACTCAACACTTTCCTTTCAGTCTTTTTTTTTTTTTTTGGTCTTTTTGAGACAGGGTCTCGCTATGCAGTTGAGGCTGGCCTTGAGCTCACTTTTGTAGCCCAGGCTGGTCTCGAACTCGCATCGATTCTGCTGCCTCAGCCTCCCGTGGCTGGGATTACAGGCGTGAGCCACCACGCCCAGCTTAACACTTTCCTTTCAATAAATCTATCTCTCTAGCATCTTATCTCACTAATGGCATTACCTGGACTCTTTGCTTTCATTCCAATTGGAAAATCCTGGAGAATCTTTTATCTAAAATCTTCTAAACCACTCCTTTCTCTCTTCATTTTCTTAAGACCATCTTTTTATTTTTCCCTGGGACAAATATATTAACTATGTAGGTCCTCCTCTTCTAGTCTAGACAGTGCTTCTTGCACAATCCTTCTAAAAATCCAAACCTGACCATATTTCTTGCTTCAAATTTGGCAGTGGTTCAGTGTGGTTCTGGGTGTCCACAAGCTCTAGCACAGCACACAAAACCCTTCATCCCCTGGCTGCTGCCTTCTGGTTTTGTTTTCCTAGAGGTACCATTTTTTCTTTCTTGCCTTCTTTGAAGTTGTTTTCCCCGCAAATGCATTTTTTCTATTTTGCATAGTCTCCCTCTCTGTCTCTCTCATGCTAAGAAATCACTAAAGTTTGTAATTCATCAGTCCAAGTTTTAACAGCAAAAACAATTATACTAATGTATCACATCATGTAATGTTGTGGTAGATGGACATAAATCAGATAAGAGTGCTGGCGGGGAAAAAGAAAAGATATTCAATAAGAAAAATAATGAGTGCCATCTCTGCTGATGCTTTGACCCAGGGGAACAGCACAGCACAGAGGGTGGCCCCTCCCACCACTGCCACTGTGCCCCAGTTGAACTGATGCAGATTAACCACACCAGGAGGCTGAAGACTAGAGAGGCGGCCAGTAACAGAGTAGGGCCCCAACTAGGGCACAGGATGGACAGGCAGGACTAGTGGCATGGAGAAGTCTGCAGCAACAGTAACAATACAAGCCAACAGGTGGTGAGGTGAACCAGCATTGTGCTTGGGGACAAAGACACACAGAAGAGAAGGTGGGGCTGCCCCTTTTCTGTCTCTCTCTCTTTTTTTCTTTGTTATCTTTTCCCCCTCTTTTCAGGCTTTTTTTTTTTTTTTTTAAATGGAATTCTCCCCTCTTTTCTAAATATCTGGGGAGAATTCCAGCCACAGAAAATTAATCCCAGCTCCCAAATCTAGAGACCAAGTTCAGATAATCATTTGCATACTCCCTCATTTTTCTCTTCTGACCTCTCACTTAGTTTTCCAAGGTAGGTTGTTTTTTTTCTTTTTTTTAAAAACTGGGAATCAAACTCAGAACCTTGTCCTTACCAGGCAGACACTTGTGCTATTGAGCTATATCCTCAATCCTTTTCTAGTTTTCCAAAGTTTGCATGAGCATCCTTTGTCCTCCAGCCTTGCTTCTGTTTTCTTTTCAGTTATCTTTGTTTTATCTATTATCCTTAAATGTCTCCATCACAAGGCAAAATCACTCTACCAAGGAGAAACACTTTGAACATAAGCTTCCAATTCATGACTGGTTCTACTATGTAATTGTAGATTTTGCTTCTGTGGATTAAGGTACAAATGTTTTGCCAGTTTCTAAACTGTGATTGACACTATTATTATTGCTAATTATACTACTTTAGCTAATACTTTATATCTGTTTTAATCAGTTGCTCTCCCTTTTATAACAATACCGGTAAGCTCTGGAGTAATAATCTCACAACTGCCTAGTAACAGCCTAGTAACAAAGAACTTGGGACTCAGCCAAACGGATACCAACATCTGACCCTTAATTAACTGGGAAGGTAGGATGTTGGAACAGACACAAGCCAAGAACTTCTATACACAGAAGACATACTTGTGGAACAAATTTTTCCTAGAGAAAACGTGATATTAATGATATAATAACACACCTACTACAAAAACTTAAAAGGATCAACACAGAAAAAAAAAAAAACAATAAAACTTTTAAAAATAGAAATGACAAGACACAGAAGCAAGATGCACTCTCAGATCTCCAGCCCACCCAGAATAAGTCCAGGAAACAAGATAGAGGAAAGTGGAGAACACACACCTGAAATTTCAACCGATGAGGCTATTGAGAAAATCAGATCAGAAATAATTTCTCAGGCAAGAAAAGTCAACATTCATAAAGAAATTGCTCAGAAAATCTGGAGTAGAATAGGTAAAAAATATAGATGATGATAAGAACTGAAATGGTAAACAATCAATATAGGAAATGAACAGAATGCATGAAATAGATTCAAACAGATATCCAGAAATTGGAAGTTCCATCAAAAGGTGGCAAACCTGCTTAAATGAAACCAAAGAAAGACATTTAGACCTTAAAGACAGGATCATGTGAAAGGAAAGATCTCTAAAAAAAAGGATCAAAAAATAACAATTCAATAGCTGCAAGATGATACAAAAAAAGGCTAACAATATAACATTCATAAGTATCAATGAAAAAGCAGTAGTCAACATAAATGACATCAAGAGACTATTTGCAGAAGTAATAGAAAATTTTCCAAACCTGAAAACAGAATTTGACATATAGGCAAGAGAGGCATATAGAACTCTAATTACCATGATCAAAATAAATCTACACCCAGACATATAATAATTAAGATCCCAGAAATTCAGCCCAAAAACAGAATATTAAAAGCTATTAGAAAAAAGAAACGATTACCTATACAGGAAACCCATCAAAATCATGGCAGACTTTTCAACATAACCCCTCAAATCAAGAAGAACTTGGAGTGAAGTGTTTCAACTCCCGAATAAATAATTTCTAATCTAGATTGATCTATCCTGCAAAACTATATTTCAAAAATTAATGGAGAGGGCCTAGAATATAGCTCAATGGCTTATATGCTTATATACATAAATTGGGGACTTTTAGGTTAGCTCAATGGTTTAAGCACTTGCCCTGGCAATCTCAGTCAGGCACAGGGGATGCCAGTTCGATCTCTAGATCTGCCCTTAAGCAGCCTGAGCCAGAAAAAAAAAAAATCCTTCTTTTATATACATAAATGGATGCAACTAGAGACATGCTTATGAGTGAAATAAATCATACTCACATGTGTGTCATACTATCGGACAGGGATCATACTGTATCCCCAGTGTGAGAAACTGAAAACTAAATAAGTCTAAAATGTACAACAATATTGTAAAGTGGGAAAAATTTGTTAAAAAGAAAAAAGGAACTAGAAAAGGGAAAGGGAAGGAAGGGAAAACAGAAAACATGCAAGTTAGTTACACTATTAATGTCTCTTAGTTCACAGAAAAGGAATGCCACTGTGGGCCAGCAGCACAATGGATAATATGTCTGACTACAGATCAGAAAAGGAAGGTTTGTGCTAATATCGATTGCAGAATTTTTTGTGCCCACATCTTGCACTCTGAGTAACTACTTTAAAGATAATAAAAGATAATGCATTAACTATTGTTATTTTCCTATCATCTTGTTATGAAATTTTGTTTTTTCCCATAAAATAAGAAAAATACGAGAAACAAAAGAGACTCAATAATCATTCCTGTACTATTGCCAGGCATGGGTGATACATATCTGTAATCCCAGCATACAAGAGGTGGAGGCAGGAGGATTATCTCGGCTACAAAGTGAGTTCAAGACCAGTATAAACTCTATAGCAAAAAAGACAACAACAACAAAATGAGGAAAAAAAAGATAACATTTCTGTGCTATTTAACTGAATTCAGATGCTAATAACCTAACACAATATATGACTCTCTGAGGTGGCATTTGTTCAGAGTATGAATTCAACAAGCTGTACGTAATGCATTACTTATTTGCAAATTACTGCAAAGCTGGCTCTGATTCCTGAGACATTGTCTAGACTCCTCTAAGGCCCTGGAGTAGAACAGAGGTTAAAGCTATTTTTAAAGGAAATTTCCCTTTGGGCCCAGAGATATAACTCATTGGCAGAGTACCTGCCTAGCAAGTGTGAGGCCCTGAGTTTGATTCCTGGTAGAAAGAGAGAGAGAGAGAGAGAGAGAGAGAGAGAGAGAGAGAGAGAGAGAGAGAGAGAGAGAGAGAGAGAGAGAGAGAGAGAGAGAGAGAGAGAGAGAGAGAGAGAGAGGGAGAGAGAGAGAGAGAGAGAGAGAAAGAAAATGAATTCCCTTTAGAAACTAAAGACTATAGTTTTGAAAGGCACCTGCAGCTAAAGATAGCCAGAAGATTAAAAAAAAAAAAAAAAAAAAAAAATTAAAAGACCAAACTGGAATGCTGGCCTGTAATTCCAGCACTAGATCTAGAAGGCTAAGGCAGGAGGACCATGAGTTCAAGCACAGCCTACACAGTATAGAGCCTGTGAATGGGAAAAAGAAGGTTGAGGGTGTAGCTGAGTGCACAGGCCCTGGACTCAATGCTTAGCACTGCGCGGGGGTGGGGTGGGGGGACAGATCTACTCAGATACCCTAGACATTTTAGTTAAGGTTCCTCATTCTTTTTTTTTTTTTTTTTCTGTGTTTAGGACAGGGTCCACAAAGTCTACAGGGTCTCACTATGTAGATCGGACTCACAGTGATTCTCCTATTCTCAGCCCCCCATGTGCTGGGATTATAGGCACACACTACCACGCCCAGTCTCAATTGCTGTCTCAGTGTGCCTCAGGGGCAGGGTCAGCATGCATGCTGGGAATCAAACCCAGCCACCGCGCTCTGCCTAAGCAGGTGCTTTACTCTGCTGAGCTATCAGGCCAGCCCAAGGTTCCTCATTCTAAATCAGTGTGGTCCAATTTGGTCTACTAAATCTTGGAGGAACCTAGGGACACAATGTCTCACCTTTGATCCTGCTTCTAATTGTCATCCTTTAAAAAAAAAAAGAGATCACTGCAGAGCTGTACTTGAAGGCACAGGGTCCCTTTACTAGTATGAGAACACCTAGAAGATACATCAATTGAAAGCCTGGTCTGGGACAAACTTGCTAAGAAAGGTCATTTTCCTTACCACTCTCTCCTGGATTCAGTCCCAGTGTTACTCCCTTGCCTCTTCTCACTTGAACAACATGCAAATGAAAATTAACTTTCCTATTCTTTAGATACTATACATTTCACAGTTAGAGTTGCCTTCCACAATGCCACCTCTGGGAAATGCCCAAGTAGTTCGCTGCCCCCTCATTTCACAGACTGACTTATATGTCCCAATTTACACCCTCATTGTATTATATGCACATTTCTACCACTGTGAATTATGTATAACAGTGAAGAAATTTCTGTTCACTCTAAGGGGTAGAACAATATTTTGTACATCTTTGTATCTTGAACATCTAGTACCATTCTTAGAAAGCTAGCTTTATGTTAGTAGTTAAGAGCCAGACTGCTGGGAATCAAAATTCAGCTCCATCTTTATTTTGTGGTACTAGGGATTAAACTTGGGGCTTTTACACTAAACCATATCCCTGACTCTTTTTGTATTTATTATTTATGTATTTATATTATTATTATTATTCTTTCTTTCTTTTTGAGACAGGGTCTCATTATGCAGTTCAGGCTGGCTTTGAGCTCACTTTTTTAGCCCAGGCTGGTCTCGAACTCACACTGATCTTCCTGCCTTAGCCTCCCAAGTGCTGGGATTACAGGCGTGAGCCACCACTCCTGGCTGTATTTATTATTTAGAGACAGGAACTTGTTACATTGCCCAGGGTGGGGTTAAACCTGGAATCTTACCTCACGCTTGCAAAGTGCTAAGATTACAGCTGTGTGCCATCATGCCTGGCTATAAGCCCATCTTTCATTTGTTTGAGACCTTGGGAAAATTATTTAGTCTTCTTGTACTTTACTTTCCAATCTGTTAAATGTGGATAATTATAATACTAACTTCATGTCGTGAAGATCAAATAAGCCCTATTAAAGCACGTAGAACAGTGCTGGGCTCGTGGTAAACACTCAAGAAGTATTGGCTCATATCTTACATCATGTGGTATACACTGAAATTTTTGTTGAAATGTTCAAGACTGTTATAGATCTATACCTGTAGATTGTGGCAGGTAGAAGAGTATGTATAAGTACTGAACTATAAATTTATATAAATCACCCTTTATATTACTATTCATTTTATTGTATTACATCACAACTAAAAATTTAACATTGTCTGAATTCCAAATTAATGGTCTATGGACTTAAGCATTGGCACATAGCTCATTCAAAAGCTGAGAAGCACTTGTATACCATGAAAAAATGTTTGCTAAGACTACTTGAATGATAGATTCAAGAAAGGTATTCCCTGGAGAAAGATCAGATCTTCATGATTTAGTTATGAGCTCTTTTTATTTCCTGTGGTCAGTTTAAAATGAACTTAGAATGTATAGATAAAGATATTTGATGACAGGAAAATCCTGGAAACTGCCAAGGATTATAAAAGTATCACTAACATACTACTGACTCTGAAATTGCAGTTACTTGAGGGAGATTAAACAAAGAAACAAAATATTGAGGAAAATTAAGTTGTTATTTTATTGTTGTTCTATGTGTATAGAACATTGTTCTATACGTATAGAACTTTCAAAAATTTATTTATTTATTTATTTATTTATTTGCGGGGCCAGTGTTCGAACTCATGACCTTGCACTTGCCAGACAGGCACTTGTGCCACAGAGCTCTCTCCCAGCCCCTAGAATTTTTTTTTTAAAAAACCATGCTTATTTCATTAAAAAAATGATATCTTGGTTCCCCAGTGAAAGACAGATTACTAGTTGCACAGATCAGGTTACTGATCCAACTGCCATTTACTGTAGTGGAGAATGTTATTACTATTATCACAGTAGGTATTATCTTTTAAAAGAAACTTTAAACACATACTTGGTTTGTTAGAGTTAAAAATACCTTTTTTTTTTTTGTCTTTTTGAGACAGGGTCTCGATATACAGTTCAGGATGGCCTTGAGCTCACTTTTGTAGCCCAGGCTGGTCTTGAACTCACACTGATCCTCCTGTTTCAGCCTCCCAAGTGCTGGGATTACAGGTGTGCACCATCATGCCCAGCTCAGAGTTAAAAATACCTTGAAAATTTTTTTTGACATGGTGGCACATGCTTGTAGTGCCAGCACTGGGAGGCTGAGGCAACAGGATCACAAATTTAAACACACCCCAGGCAACTTAGTGGTACTTTGCCTTAAGACAAAGCTAGAGATATAGTTCTAGATACAGAAGGCCCTGGGTTCAATTCCCAATACCAACCAACAAATAAATCCCCTAAAACTTGAGACACAAGTGCCCTTTAACAAGCCTTCCTATTGATTTCTGAAAAATTCAAGCTAGAAACATCTAAAGTGGGAATAAGAAATCAGAAATCCCAATGAATATCCTGTTTTGTTTCTTAGATTTCACTAAGAGTGAATGCTCATCTTTAGTTTACAAAATGGGGTTAATTTTCCAAAAAATCAACAAACAAAACTGGGCTATGAAGACTCTCCAGAGTGTTCCAGTTCCAGTGAATGTTTGGTGGAAGGTCTTCTGGCCTTTTGGCCTTCTTTTCCACACTTTTCTGGCCAGAAAAGGAGCTGAGGTCTGTCCCACATGCTGGTCTTAACATCAAGGAAAGACATACAGATATAATTCTGCTTCCACACTTTACTGAGGTGGGAACAAAGACATTAGTTTACAATTTAAAGAGAAGATTCTAGAAACTCCTCAGGCAATTCTAAGCATCTAGTTGTAGACATAAGTATTTTAGGAGTTCTTTAATATTTAAGTAAATCAACTTATCTGGGTTGGGGGTAGAATTCAGTTCAGTTGCACGAAGCCCTGAGTTTGATCTCCAACAAAGGAAAAAAAAAGAGAATTAAAATTAACCCTCTCATATTTTCTCTCTTCTTATTGAAAGATGGGAATTAGTTAACTTTTGTCTTTTTTTTTTTTTTTTTGTACAGGGTCTTACTACTGACTCATAGTGATCCTCCTGCTTCTACCTCTCAAGTGCTGGGATTACAGGGTGCACCACCACACTCAGACTCTATCACTGGCTCAGCACACCTGAGAGGGGGGCTGGTGCAGCAGGCAGGGCCAGGAACTGAACCCTGGGCCCTGCACTTCCCTAAGCAAGCGCCTAATCCACTGAGCTATACTGCAGGCCCTAGGTCTAGTTAACTTTTGAAGACTGGGAATAAGATAGTCACTGTTATTTTTTGAATCGTATCTAATTTAATTCAGATAATTGATATTCATGCCTTCTTAAAATGTAATAATTTGGTTATACAATAAACACATGAACCCAAACTTATTTTGCAGTCTTACTGTTGTAGATTCTGGAGTTAAGATTTTTCATTTTTTGCATAAATTAATTTTTACTTCTCTTTGACATGACAGCTCCTTTTTTTAAATTTCTCCCTGAAATTAAAATTAACCATAATCTTTCAAAGCATTTCTATTACCTTTCACTTTTGACTGACACCTTGCTGTAAAATTTTTAAAAAATCAATGAATATATTAACTGGAATTAGATTTGGCACTTGTCTCTGAGGAACTCAACTCAGCAGTTCCTGCTAGCCTTAGATGGAATTCTTAATAACCTTATTTTTTTAATTTAATATTTTTATTGTTTAAATTTAACAATGGTTATACTACATATTTTCATCATCAGATCAGTTTAGATTAATACATATAGGAATATAAGATTGATCAAACAATTAAACATTAACCCTTTTAAATCAACATTACTTTTTTTTCTTTCCCCTTTCTTTATTTTTTTTTTTTTTTTTTTTTTTTTTTTTTTTTTTTTTTTTTTTTTTTT
>PVJA010028851.1:0-27223 GCA_004027025.1 Myocastor coypus | reverse complement strand
GAAAGAAAGAAAGAAAGAAAGAAAGAAAGAAAGAAAGAAAGAAAGAAAGAAAGAAAGAAAGAAAGAAAGAAAGAAAGAAAGAAAAAAGTAATTTTGTACTAAACTTACTGAGACATCATGAAATCAATATAAGTTACCTTTGGCTTTGACATTTATAAGAGGTGTTCGAAGTAGTGGCCATGAGCTTCCAGACATTTATTAGGATGACAAATTGGTAAATATGTATACAATTTTTGGCAGACTCTGTATACATACAGATGATTTTTCTTATTGGTAAAGTGATGGTTCCATACCACTGTGAATGTCAATACCCACGAGTGTTCAAATCCCTTAGGTAAAATGATGTGATATTTGGGTATAACTTATGCATATCCCCTCAACTACTTTAGATCATTGATCATTACTTTTTTTTTTTGGGGGGGGGGGGGTAACCAGGAATCAAACTCAGGAATTCACACTAGCCAGGCAGGCACTGTGCCATATCACTGAATCTCTATTTTTTAAAGCCTATGTGCTATGTAGATAGCTACAGCTACAGAGTTGTACTATATAGGAGTAAGGAAAAAAAAAGATCTGGACATGTTCAACAGAGATGCAA
Source organism: Myocastor coypus (assembly GCA_004027025.1). Taxonomy (NCBI): domain Eukaryota; kingdom Metazoa; phylum Chordata; class Mammalia; order Rodentia; family Myocastoridae; genus Myocastor; species Myocastor coypus. The sequence goes on along the minus strand of PVJA010028851.1, from coordinate 26,625 downwards.
ATATTTCCCAAATAATTTTGATCTGTAGTTGGCTGAACCCATGGATACAGAACTGCAAATTTAGAGCAATGATTATCCTGTTTTATCCCTGATGTACACACCTATGGTAAAACTTAAACTTACAAATAAGGCAGAATAAGAAAATAACACCCATAATAGAACAATTATTAACAACACAATGTAGTGGCTGGGAAGATAACTCAGTAGAATAAGCACCTGCCTAGCAAGCACAAAGTCCTGAGTCAATCCCCAGTACTACCAAATAAATAAATAAATAAACAAACAAACAAACAAATAAAAACGAGAGGAAAAAAGTATTCCAGGCTGAGAACCTGGAATGTAAGAAAGACAAGCGGGTATTTAAAAAAAAAAAAAAAAAAAAAAAAAAATCAGTATGGGGGCCTGGCAGGATGGCTCAGTGGTCTAAAGCGCCTGCTTAGGAAAGCTTAGGTGGTTTCAGGGACTGCGGTTCAATCCCCAGCACCACATGTTGCACCAGCTCTGCCCTCACGGCGGGCTGAGCCGGCCATAAAAATAAATAAACAAAAAAATCAGTATGGGCAGAGAATAAAGACGGGCCTGAGAAGAGCCAGATCATGAAAATTGGTACAATCTCAGTGAAAAAATCTGGCTTTTATTTAAGGTTCAAGGGGCAATCAAACACTGGCTTAAAGTAGTAAAAACCATTAAGATCAGACTGTTTCAAGGTCAAGTTCATGTGGTTGCAAAGAGGAGCTGGCCAGGAAGTGAAGGGGACCCAGAGGGAAAGTTAGGATGCCCCTCCTGAAACAGCCTAAAGAAGGCTGCAGGGAGAGAAACAGGTACCCAAGTCAGTGTGGGAGAGGAGGGAGGATCCAAGGGCTAACCTAAAACCTTAGTACCCACATGCATGTCTGAAAAAGAGGTAAGTTTAGGGTATTTTTATAAAGAACTGGTAACAGCAGGAAAGTTGGACTTGAGGTGAAAATGAGGATACCAGCTTATGTGATGTATGTGCAGTGTCAGGTGAGAACTTGCAAAGTGCTGCATTCAGTACATGATTCCAAACAACGACAATGAGGCTCAAGTGTAAAGTCTGACTCAGAAAGGCTTGCAATAGAGATGGGGAATACAGCCCCTGGGAAGCATGGGTGAGACATTCTAGGAAGTATGACCCTGAGAAAGCAGGATACATACTGCTTAGAAGCACTCTCAGTTTTCACAGTGGGCAGAGTGGGAGAACAGGATAAAAATAGGACCATGCACTTGTCTTATGAGTTATTCTCCACCCCACCCCCGGAATTGAGGATTGAACTCAGGCCCTGGCAAGCACTTATTCTACTGAGCTATCTCCCCAGGGCCCTGTCTTAGGATTTCAATTGAAGGAAGTTCTTATCTCAAGACTCTTTACAGAGGGGAAGTGGGCAGCAATAGAGGAGAAGCCAAAGGCATCTGCAAAGAACAGAAAAGTTTGGAACAATTAAAGAAAATGTAAAAGAGAGGAAACTCATTGAGAATCATGGAAGACTGCTACCAGGGCTGACAAACAGTAACTAATGGCAGCAACAATCCCAGTTACATGTGAGGTCTTTTCCACAGCATTGAGTATGAATGAGGATGGTAGCAAATCCCCAAAAAGGAATAATACATCAGTCTAGCTTTCTCATCACATGACCAGCATGTGGTATGCCCTAATGTTAACCTACAAAGGTATCAAATATTTTCACAGCTATCACCCACTTCACCTCAGTGTAAAAATAACTTAAATAGAACTTCTCTTTAACAGGCCTAAAACCAAAAGCAAAATAAAACATAGAGGGAGAATACATCCCCACAGCCCCCTAAATGCAAACATTGAAAAGACTCAGAAGGCAGGACTATGAATATTACAAGACAAGGTTAGGCAGTCAAAAAAACATAAGCCTTTTTTTTCTTCTAAGACAGGGTTTTACTATCTTGCCCAGACAACTTTGAGGCTACCCAAGGCAACATAGTAAGCCTCTGTGAAACAGAACAAAGAATGGCTACTGTTTAGAGGGTATGTGGCATCCAGTGTTTCAAACACTCCCGAGTCTACCTTGCTGACCACAGTAGCATCTGAATTTCACATTCATGGTCCCCAATCTAAGACACTAAGATCTTCCAGTCTCAGCAGCTTCTTCTGGTTTATCAGTATTCTGCCTTTACAGGCTATTAGTACTCATCATTCTAGTTTCTGAATCTGTTCAGTTTTGATATTTTTTTTCTCAGCCTCTCCAGCACTAGGTTTATTTATTTTTTTAAATAAATAAATATTTATTTATTTTAAATTTAACAATGGTTATAATTACATATTTTCATTGGATCAGTTTAGATTAATAGATATAGGTATATAAGACTGATCAAACAAACATTAACACTTTCAATAAACATTACTTTTTTTTTTTTTTTTTTAACAGTTGACACACTGCATGTTGTCCTCACAATAGTTATACAGAGCATAGGGTGTGGGCATGATACACCTTCCAATTGATATTGGTAAGGGAAGAAAAAAAAATTTAAAGTTCTTTTATTAGGGAGAATATACAATATTCACACATGTAGGTCTGGTTTATTTCACTAATGAGTATATGTTCAATATACATTCATTTATATATGAAGTCTTCCAGCTTATCATTCTTTATAGCTGAGTAATATTCCATTGTATAAAAAAACACCACACTTTTTTCAACCACTCTTCAAGTGATGGGCATTTTGGTTGTTTCCAAAATTTAGCTATTACAAATTGGGCTGCTATAAACATAGGTGCACAGATATCACTATGGTATGATGTTTTCAGTTCTTCTGGGAAAATTCCCAGTAGGGGGATAGCTGGATTGAATGCGATTTCCAGTTCTAGTTTTTTAAGGATTCTCCACACTGCTTTCCATAATGGTTGCACCAATCTGCATTCCCACCAGCAGTGGAGAATAGTTCTCTTTCCCCACAGTCTCCCCAGCATTTGTTGCTGATTGACTTTTTTATGACAGTCATTCTTTCTGGGTTGAGATGGTATCTAAGTGTTGTTTTGACTTGCATTTTACGAACGGCTAGCGATGTGGAGCATTTCTTCCTCTGAGAAGTGTGTGTTCATCTCAGATGCCCATTTCTGAATTGGGTTTTTGAATTTTGGGACTGCACTGCTTTTCAGTTCTTTGTAGATTCTAGATAGAAGACTTTGTCTGAGTACTTATAAGTTAAAATCTTTTCAAAATTTGTGGGTTATCTTTTCACTCTGTTGGTAATTTCCTTTGATGTGCAAAAACTTAGGTAGAGGAGATCCCATTTGTTGATGCTTCCAAGTGATAAACATGCAATTTTATTTCTGTCCATAAACTATTTGCCTACTCCAATGTCTTCAAGATTTCCTCCCATTTTCTCTTCCAGGCGATTTAATGTTTCACTTTTAATATTTAGATCTTTAATCCATTTCGACTTTAGTTTAGTGCATGATGATAGACTAGGGTCAAGTTTTAGTTTTCGGCATGCAGAGAGCCAGTTTTCCCAGCACCATTTTACTATCTTTCTTCCAGTAAACATGGTTGGCCCCTTTATCAAAAATAAGGTGGCTGAGTGTGTTTCTATTTACTTCTGCATCTTCTAATATATTCCACTGATCCTCAGGTCTATTCTTTTGCCAATACCATGCTGATTTTATTGCTGTAGCTTTGTAGTATAACTTTAGGTCAGGAATTGTAATGCCTCTTGCCTTACCTTTGTTGTCCAGAATTATCTTTGCAATTCTGGGTCTTTTTTGGTTCCAAATAAATTTTAGGAATGATTTCTCCAGGTCTGTGAGGTATATTGATGGTATTTGGATAGGAATTGCATTAAATCTGTATAACAATTTGGGGAGTATGGCCATCTTAACAATGTTAGTTCTTCCTATCCAGAAACAGGGAATATCTTTCCATTTTCTGAAATCTTCTAGGTTCTCTTTTTTCAAAGGAATGTAGTCTTCATTGAAAAGGTCTTTTACTACTTTAGTTAGGTTAATCCCTAAGTATTTCATTTTTTTTTCGGTGCTATCATAAAAGGTACTGCTTCTGTAATTTCTGTCTCAGTGTGTTTGTTATCTGTATAGAGGAATGCTACTGACTTTTGGGTGTTGACTTTGTAACCTGTTATGCTACTGAATTTGTGTATTACTTCTAGTAGCTTTTTAGTGGAGTTCTTTGGTCTTCCAAGTAGATTATCATGTCATCTGGGGGGCCTCAGAGCTCATAGTTTGATTTTTAGCTTCCCTGTTTTTTGTTTTAACTCAGCCTCCTGAATAGTGGGTATTATAGGTATATGCCACATGCCTGGCTTAAATGTTAGCCATTTCCGAGCAAGGAGGAATTTACTGGGATGTGCTTCTGTGTCTAGAAAGAGGTGGTATTTTCTCAGAAATGAGGACCTGTGAGTCTTCAGAATCAACAATGTTTGCTCAAAGGTACCCCTGGTATCCATTCCTAAACCCAAGTAGGACAGTGCCATAAGCACTGTGTGGCTCACCTGGGGACTATGTGTCTCACAGTCCATGGCCTGGACAGCAGCTGTGAAGTGCCCACCACTATGCCGATGCTGGTGCGTGGGGTCTGATCTGGCTCTCCCACTGTTGCTCGTCCCAGATGATCCACCTAAAACAGCAGAATACAGTTTAGCTTGGAGTTTAAAACTGTCCAAATTGGTATTCAAAAACTACATATTAAAAGGATATTATCAGAAAGAAAAACTTATTAACTTAAAGTCTATCTCCAAGTCAGTAAATACTCTAAAATTAAGTTCTCTTGCAACAATCACTTTTACAACAAATTCAAGTATGTGAACAAAAACTACTGTAAATTATACATTCATGATTAAGTGGTGTGGAGTTTTGGAGAGGATACTATGAACCACAGACTATGAACCACATTTACACTGCAGAAGAACATAATTACATTGCAGAAGAATCCCACTCAGTAAAGAAACTGCTAAGTCTAGCTCCACTCTGTGGCACAGACCTGAGCTGGATGATGTACTGGAGGTGGTGCCCGAAGACTGGGACTGCTCCATGGCAGGGCTCGTAGAGACACTGTTACTCGTATTTGTACCTTCATCGGCTGTTTTTTTGAAAAAACTGTGCTGCAGGGCATAATAAGGTTGAATCCGAGATTTGGGGTCATAATCAAGCATCCTTAAGATGAGGTCTTTGAACTTCAAGTAGTCAGCTACTGTATGACCCGACTCCCCAGCACGCCGGCCACCAGGTCCACCTGTTTCCACTCCAAGAATATTATGAAGTTTACGGGTTCCTGGTGGTTTGTACTCCTGTAAGGAAAGAAAATAAAGCCTTTTTCTAAATTTGATGAAATATGTAAGACTTTACACAATTTAACTTCAAATATGTCTAAAACTGGTGGAGGTCTTTATCAGGAAGGACGCTTTGTAGTTCAGATCTGCTACCATTTCATCTATTTTTATTTTGATGGGTTGGTTGGTTTCATTTGTGGTGGTCCTAGGAAATAAACTCACAACTTTGTGCATGTTAAGCAGGCATTCTAGTACTGAGTTATCCCCCAGTACAGCTCCAGCTAGATTTTTATTTTATTTTTTGAAAGGTTATAGAAGCAAGCAAGCAAGCAAATAAACAAAAACAAGGACATGCAACAGAGGCCTGCAAAGCTGCATATCTTTCCTATGGCATCTCCTAGAGAACAAGTGGGCCAACCCCTTCTCAGCAGATGCTGTCACCACCTTATTCCATTTCTATGTTTAAGACCTGCTGCATGGTCTCTCTTAAGTGTGGTTCTGTAATGCTGCAACCTTTACACCAGGTGTATTGAAAGCAGAGTTATGGGCCTAGCCTCCTGATCACAGGAAATAAAATTAGAAAGCAAACTATTTATGCCTCCCTTTAGAAAAATGTTTATTAATAAATTACTTTTCACATGTAGAGATTTTCTTAAAAAAATCATTTATACCAGACAATAGTGTAACTCTTAACATCTCTACAAATGTAATGACCATAGCATCATTGGACATTCGCTCTACTTACATTACAGAAATTGAGTTGACTGCTCCAACACAGCCAGACAAGTCATAGTATCACAGCTTTTTCAAAACTCATCAGAGAACTGAGGGTCCAAAGAAGCCAGAATTAACTGAATTCCAGAAAAAGACAAGGCTTTTCCAGGAGAGAATAACGGTGGAGTAACACAGATTAGGAGAACCCCCAGTGTAGGAAGAAAGCCCTCTGGGCCCAGAAGTTAGGCGCTGCTGGCCAACTAGTACTGTCATAACACTCTGGAGTCTTCTGGGGTCTGGGACACAAACACACTGCTTAAAGGAACATCTTCAGAGAACGGTGAACAGAATCTATCTAGGTCAAAAACAAAGCCCCGATTTAGCTAAAGTACACGGACCCCCACTCTAATGGCTGATATCATTTGGGGATGCTTGTTTCTGGTAGGAAAGATGATTTATTTCCATCTTAACTATTTGTAAATACAAAAAGTTTGGCACATATTAAAAATTACAGACACCAAAAACAGAGCAAAGAAGTCCATAATCAAGTTTTTAAAAAAGTTAGCAAAAGTAAATGAAATGACTCTGATGTGAAAAACTGCCAGGTAGATGTTTTTAAATGACTAATAAATAGTTTTCAAAATTTAAGCCACAAGGTAGGCAACATGCATGACTAGATGGGGAATCTTAGAAGAAATAAAATATTTTACTTAGGACAAACAAAAAAGCTACAAATGAAAAGTATCAGAAGAAGCCACTCAATGAGTTTAAAAGGTAAGTTGGACTTAGGAAAAGGGAAAATCAGTGACGCAGAATAGATTAAAGAATATCCAAACTCAAAATGCAAAACTACACTGAATGAACAAAGCAAATCTAACTCTGGATAACCCTAAGGCCATCTATGGCACTAATGGAACTGCAGAATGTGAAAAGGCAAGACCAAGCACAGGGACCTGAATACTAACAGCTAAGAGTTTATACAAACCAATGTAAGAAATCATCAACAGATCCAAACGTTGACAATGGCTAAGGGAAATACAAGAAAACCATACAGCCTAAGTGGATGATAATCAAAAAAACGAATATAAAGAAAACATTACACTCTCCCAGGCCAGAGACCACTGCTTCTCCTCATAATGTCATCCAAAAAATGACACCATAACCTCTTTTTGTTTTGCAAAAGAAAAAAAGGCTAATATATAATTCTACATCAATAAAAAAATCTTCTAGAAAATATAAAATTGAATAAAGGTATTTTCAGATAAATGACTGTTTAACTTGTCAGAAGTCATGCACTGAAAAATAACAAGGAAGTTCTTCAGACTAAAGGAATGTAATAGCAAATAGAAGCCAAACATGTAGAAAGGGAGAATTGTATTTTAATATCCTTACATTTAAATCTATCAGAAGACATTAATATTTCATGGAGATATAACCCACACCCCCAAGAAAACTATCAAGCAACTAACTGGAGAACAGACAAATCCAAATTTACCCCAAGGTTAATATCCCTAGTTAACAGAAAAAAATATACACACAAAAACAAGGGTAGAGAGTAAGGGTATAGAAGATATGAAGAAAAACATCAAATTATTCCAGCTATATGTTGATATTTGTGAATTGCAAACAAATGCAAAACAGACTATTTTTTTAAATGTACACAAAATAGTTACCAAGACAGAGATGCATATAGTGGATAATAAAACAAGTCTCAGACAAATTCAAAGGGGTGAGATAATATTTTGTGATCACAGTGGTATTAAACTATGAATCACTAAGATGTCTAGAAAATTTATGAATATTGTGAAATAATAATATAACTCTAAATAGTTATATGTTAAAGAAGAAATCACAAGAGAAACTAAATACACTTCAAAAAGAACTATAGTTAAAATATATCAAAGATTGTAAAATGCACCCAAAGCAGAGATTACAGGGAAATTTGTCGTGATAGACAATAAAAAAATTCAAATTAATAATCTAAACCTTCATTCTTAAGAAGCTAAAAAATAGCAAATTCAAATCAAAGTAAAAGAAGGGAACACAAAGAAGAACAAATATCAACAGAATAGAAACTAGACTACAAATCAGGCAGAGGAAATGTCAGCTGATTGCCTGAAAAAAAAAATAAGAAACTTGATAAAACTCTAGTAAGACTATCTGAGGCAAGGCAGGGGACACATAATGATTCCTGATGACAATCAGAAATAAAAGAGTGATTATCATTACAGATCTGGTAGAACATTGTTGATAATTTTATGCTAATAAACTCAACAATGTAGGTGAGAAGTTTCTTGATACAACTTTTCACAAGCCACTCAAAAAGAAAAATCACAACTAAATAACCATGTATTTATCTTTTTAAAAAGGAATTATAGCTATCTTCTAACAGAAAATGTAAGGTTTTGATGGTGTCATGAATTCTATTAAAACATTTACAATAGAAATAATGCCAATCTTACACAAATTCTTTCAGGAAAATCAAGAAATACTTCCATAGGGTTTATGAGATTAGCATAATCATAAAACATAGAAAAAAAATTCCTTGCTGATAAGACTAGCAAAGTAAACCCAGCAATACATGAGGCTAGTATAGCAAGATCAATTGTTCATTATTAATTACAGTGTAATACTGCAAAAAGTTAACTTACATATTTCATCACATACAAAAGAAAAATCATCTGATCATCTCTATAAATGCAGAAAAAGCATGCAGCAAGATCTGAAGTCCATTCGTTAAAATTTCTCAAACTACAGACACAAAAAGAACTTAAATCTGATAAATAATTGATCTACAGAAAATCATATAAACAATGTCATGCTTAATGCTGAATGACTGCATGTGCTTCCCACAATACTGAGAACAAAGAAAGATACATGTGTTCACCACTGCTATTCAACACATAGAAAACCTAACTAAGACAATAAGCACAAAGAAAAAAGGCATGTAAGAATAAAATTATTTATATTCACAGGTTCTGACTGTTGGAAGAAAAAAAAAATCCTATAGAATAACAAATGTTAGACCCAACAGGTGAGTCTAGCAAGGTCTTAGAACACAAAGTCAACTTACAAATTCAACAGTGTTTACATTAATTATCAATAAAAATGTAGGAGGTACTTTTAAAAACATGCTATTTAAAACATACCAAAGGGCCAGGGTATAAGCACCTACCCAGCAAGCGCATGGCCCTAAATTCAGTATCTGGTATCAAAAAAAAAAGAAAATGTAAAAATAAATAAATAAAACAGTATGTTGAACAAAATGCATATACTTGAACTACAAAAATGAGAGAAAATACTTAAGTAGAGCAGTAACTCATGTTTACAGATTTAAAAACTTATTAGGACGTCCACAGAACAGAATGAAGCTCAAAGAAACCATAGAAAATACTAGTAGAATTTTTTTTTTTTAGAATTTTAAATTTTACTTATTTATTTTTTTTTCTTGTTTCAGAACCTTTGCTTGTTTATTCACTCATTTTTAATAGCCGGCTCAGCCTGCCCCGAGGGCAGGGCTGGCGCAGCATGTGGGGCTGGGGATCAAACCACAGTCCCTGAAGCTGCCCAAGCTTTCCCAAGAGACCACTGAGCCATCCTGCCGAGCCCCACTAGCAGAATTTTTTGATATAAATGTGCTGTTTTTTCAAATTTGTATGTAGACAGAACAGATTTAAAACATTAAACTAATCTTCAAATAGAAAAATCTAACACTTAAAAAAGACTAGTACATCAGCACTGCAGTATATAAGGATAGGAAGATGGAAAAGAATATAGTTCATTTTGGAAACAAACCAGGTGACTGCCAAACCAGATGAATATGAAAAGTTAATTATTCTTAAAAGATGCTATACTTTTAACCTCTTTACCTTATTCCATGCTCAAAATTAATTTGAGGCAGAGCACAGAATCTTAACCACAGAAGTTAAAGGAAGTGTAAAAGAATACTGTCAAAACATGGGAACAGAAAAGATTTCTTGAGATCTAATTTGTAAACAGTTAAAAGATACTTAAATGTCCTGTCCCTCAAAATATACTATAATCAGAAAAGGAACAAGTCTGGGGGAAAAAAATCAACATGTATGTGACGAAGAACTTACATTCGGTATATGTAAAGAACTAGTACTCAATAACAAATGAAATTAGACGTCTCACAAAAGAAGATACATGCACAGCTAATAAACATAAAAAGGTGGTCAATATCATTAGTCTTGGAGAAATACTGAAAGAAATCACTGTTTATACTCACTAGAATGGCTAAAATCCAGAAGATCAACTATGTTAACTACTATCAAGGAAATATCTAATGATTTTTAAAAATAAAAGGACAAAATAGAAACAAAGTTTTTATAAACAGGAGGGGAAGAAGGATTGAAGGGAAGGGACAGGAATGGGAAAAAAAAGGAGCAAGACCTATCAGGTACAGGTAGAACTCCCCATGATGAATGTTATGTGTATCTAAAATGTACCAATAAAATAAAATAAAAACTTTAAGTAAATATAAAACAAAATCAACCCTGAAGAACTGTTTGGTATTTTCTTAAGAAACCAAACATATATACACCCTGTAGCATGGGTAGGTAGTGTCACGAGAGAAATGAAAATGTATGTGTACAAAAGATTAATTCAAGTATGTTCCCAGTATCTTACTCATGTTGGAACAACCTAAATGTTCAATGATAATTCAATATAAGTTATGGCATTCATTCAATGTAATAGTACGAAGCAATAAAATCAAAGTAAGCCCTGAGAGATACAATAAGAATGTCATTTCCCTTAAAAAAAAAAAAAAAAAAAGAAAAAGAAAAAGAAATGAATAGTAAATACTAAGATTTTATTGTATGTGAAGTTTGCTTGCTCATTAAATTAACTTGTAACTATAGAAATCAGAGCGTGAGATGACAGAAATGAGTCACATAAGTTTAAAGGTGATGGAAACATACTATATCATGTGTTGGAGTAGATGTAAATATTTAAATGTATGTCTCAACTATGCAAGTTACACAGCATCAAAATAGCATCATTTAGTATCATTTCTTTTTTTTTTTGTCTTTTTGAGACAGGGTCTCGCTATGCAGTTCAGGCTGGCCTTGAGCTCACTTTGGTAGCCCAGGCTGGTCTCGAACTTGCACTGATCCTCCCGCCTCAGCCTCCGGAGTGCTGGGATTACAGGCATGCGCCACCACGCCCGGCAGTATCATTTCTTTATCAAAGAAAAATATAGTAAGTGCTTACTTCATTAATGAAAAAGACTTTCAAAACATAAAATGAATTTTAAAAAAATCAAACAAGATGATAGCCAATAATAATCTGTATCTTGCAACAACACACACGCGTGCGTACACACACAAATATCCCCACTATATTTTTCTTAATTATTTGATTGTGGAATTACTATTTTGTTGCAAAAGTAATTCTTTTTTATTGCAGAGCTGGGAATTGAACTCAGGCCCTTGCACTACTGAGCTATCTCCCCAGCCCCTACAAAAGTAATTCTTGGTAAGAGATAAAGTTATGCCACACTTTAATTTTTTTAAGTCAATTACTAAGTTCCACTAGGGAAAGAGTTTATAAAAATCTATGAGTTAATTAACAGATATTAAATGTAGGTCAAGATAGTCGCTTTCAATTTTAAAAATGAAGACTGCTCTACTCATTCCTGAAATGCTTCTCCAAATTTAAACTAATAACTATAGCTCAATTTGAAAGAAATAAGTGACAGGACAATAGCTATGTAACTATGGTTTTATGCAGCAGGAATCTGGGAAATGGGATGGAGGGGAGGATCAAGAATAACCTAGTAGCTGGTTGTGTTGCAGAGAGAAAACATAAAGCAGGATTCATACTCTACATTGTAATTTGAGCTGGTAGACTATACGCTGAATGCCGGTGGAACTAAGGGTTCTCAGTCAGTATTTGAGTTCAATAGACAAATGGGCCATACTGATGATCTACATAGATAAAGGTAAAAGAAGGCTTTGAGATGTTAGCTTGATATTTTCCATCTCTTCCCTATTAGGAGCAGTCACAATCTAGTTAAAGGAAACTACACTGTCTCAATTTGAGTGAATAAGGCAGAAGGCAGTAAGGTGCAAACCAACTGTAAAGGAAATAATTATAAAATCACTTGATATTAAAAGTTAGACTCCAAAGCTAAACTGAAGTGAATTAAAGTGAGTACTTTTCTTCAGTTCACAGAAAATGACACCTGGTGGCAGCACCGCTAAAATGAAAGGGCAAAATAGTAGCCAGAGCAAAAATGAAATCTCTTAAATGTTAGAAATGTATAACTATAATCACACAGTGAAGTGTATGTTTATCATACCAAACAATGTATATACACATTACATTCACACAACACTAAAACATGCTACAGTGCAAGAGACAATTTCCAGATATATAAAAGTGCACTCAGCAGACTAAAGCACCTGTTTAGGCAGACCCAGGGGCTGGAGATTCGATCCCCAGCCTGCCCTGCTGGACTCGCCCCTGGCATGCTGCAACAGTGATTGAGACTGGATATGGTGGCATATGCCTGTAATCCCAGCTCTTGGAAGGCTGAAAGCAGGAGGATCACTTACAAGTCCAATCTGTGTAGTAAGACCCTATCTGAAGACCCTGTGCTAAATATATTTTAGAAAGTATAAATATATCCTTGCTATCATTTATGAAAATGATATAGGTCAATTATCTGAAAAGTTTTCTGTAGAAAAATAATTACTGAAACAAACCTAAGGCAGGATCTTCTAGCAAATTCCTATTCTTCAAAAATCACATACTTCCAAAAGCCATCATTTCAAATATTTCACCAAAAATGAGCTTTCAAAATATCATTTATTGGGCCAGAGAGATAGCCCAGTGGAATAAGTGCTTCTCTGAGTTTGATCCTTGGTACCACCAAAAATCATTTTGCAATTTTGACTTTTGTTCAAATTGCATTAACTGACCTTACTATATAATAAGCCCAAATTGTGGAAGACAAAGATCAAACTTACTGAATTTAGTATTCTAAGTGGTGATCTCAGCACCTACTCCCAAATGTAGTCACATAAGTTCTGTTTTTGTTCTAGCTTTTAAATGAACCCACAAAGAGAATTCTGATCCTTAATCAAACACTGGTCTATACATAACAGTTGAGGTTAAAAGTATACTGGAATAGTGAATGTACAGGTGTTTCAGTCCAAAAATGCTTTTTCTTGCCAACAATTTGGTTCACAAACTAATGTTTGGCAAAATTCTGTTTTTGTTTACATCAGGTGAGAAACAACAGCCATCTTTCCCACACAAACATGGCCATCTTTTCCAGAATCATGGAACAAATTAAGTTTGTGAACTGAAGTACCACTATAACACTCATTGCTAGTAAGTTACAAAGGTAATAAAAACAATGTTCTAATGGAAATAAGGGAGGGGCCAACCAGCCCACTAAAAGCTGTATCCCTAATCTTACCCGTTTTCCATCTTTGGTCTTCTTTAAGTTCCAAGTGCCATCTGGCAACTTCTCAAAGAACTTTCTTGCTTTTGGTGCTTGGTCAAGAATATGAGCAGGTGGAATACCCAGAACTTCTACTATTTTATTCATCTGATCTACCTGTAATAAAGACAAAAATAAAACTGTAATTTCTGATGCATATCATATTTTTATTCATCAATTCATTCACAAATAATTGAATATATTCTATGTGTCAAATGCTTGAACAGGCACTAAAGATACAGCTATGTATCAAGAATGCACTCAAAAGACAAAGTTCCTGAGCCTTCTGGGACCAAACAAGCGACAATTCACAAACACAAATCTATGGCTAGCAACTTTGGATACAATGGATGACACTATAAAAGGATACAAGGAAGTTTTAAAGTTTGTTCATGAAGAGATTTAAATAACTAGTAAGAATCTCAATCTTAAAAGAGGGCCTAATAAAGTTTTGAAAGTGTAGACTCACTCAAATACAATGTTACCTTTCTGTCAAAAGTTTACATATATGAGACAAGACTTCAGCCAAGTGCTGAAGTAGAGAGGGGGAAGAGAAGAATGTTGCAGAGGTAATCTGCATCAGAGAGATGGGCATTATGGGAATCACTGTAAGGACTGACTATGACAATGAAGAAGACAGGGAGCCACTGAAGTTTCAGGTAATCTTAACACTAAGCTCAAGAAAAATACTAATTCATAAGACACTCAGTACTACAAACGTAATATAAAATAAAAAGATAAAGTTGAGGCATTCATAGGTAAATACAATAAACAAATACAGTCATTCTTCAATACCTTCAGAGGACTATTTCTAGGCAAGAACACCCTCTTCCACATCTCACCCAAAATCCATGGATGCACAAATCCTTTCTATAAATGTTATACTATTTGTTTATGATCATGAAGGAATAAGTGCTACCCTGAAAAATGGTGCAAACAATTACAAATTGGAGTTGATAGTGTGTAAATAGTATACATATTCTTAAATAAGTTTTTTTTTTTTTTTTCTCTTTTTGGGACAAGGTCTTACTATGCAGTTCAGGCTGCTACTGAACTCACTCTGTAGCTTAGGATGACCTCACACAGTGATCTCCCTTGCTTGAGCCTCTCAAGTGCTGGTATTAAAGGCACCAGCCTCTCCCACACATGTATTTTAAAGCATATCTAAGTTACTTTTAAATCCTAGTACAATGTAAATGCTCTGGAAATATTTGCTATATATATTGCATATGGAATCGGGACAAAAGTAAAAAGCTTGTAAATATTAGATGCAGATTTGTTTGCCAAATATTTTTGACCTGTAGTTGTTTGAGTCTGAGGATGCAGAACCCACGAATACAAAACGTCCAAAGCAATTAAATACACTCTACCAGAGCAAAGCTAAGTAATATGGAGGAAACCCCCAGGTATGGGATATAAGGATGCTGCACATTAAGTAGGGTGTTACATTGGCTGTCACTCAGGTGACAATGGTGCAGAGACTTAGAGGAATGAGCCAAGTGCTATCTAGGAAAGATCACTTCAGATGCAAGAAAGAAAAAAATGCAAGCTAGCACAGAAAAGGCCAAATGCTGAAGTAGAGAGGGGGAAGAGAAGAATGCTGCAGAGATAATCTGCATCAGAGAGATGGGGGTTACAGGAATCACTGAAAGGACTCTGGCTATGACAACGAAGAAGACAGGGAGCCACTGAAGTTTCAGGTGATCTTACTATTTAAGCCCAAGAAAACTACTAATTCATAAGATACTCAGTACTACAAACATAATATGGTATAAAGAAAAAGATAAAGTTGAGGCATTCATAGGTAAATGGCTGCAACTTAAGAATGTAATTTTAGGGCCGGCGGGATGGCTCAGTGGTCTAAAGCGCCAGCTTGGGAAAGCTTGGGCGGCTTCGGGGACCGCGGTTTGATCCCCGGCACCACATGCTACGCCAGCCCTGCCCTTGGGGCGGGCTGAGCCGGCCATGAAAATGAGTGAATAAACAAACAAAGGTTCTGAAACAAGAATAAAAATAATAAATAAAATAAAAAATTATTAAAAAAAAAAAAAAAGAATGTAATTTTAACTGAAATAAGTCAGGTAAGACATACAAGCTCAATATCACATGGTTTCACTTACATAAGAAATAATATACTGTATACACATGAAGAAAAAGAGATCAATAGGAAAAAGGGAGTTCAAATCCCCAAATTACATATTCTTTTGTCTTAAAAGATATTTCAATATATACACTAACTTGTTTCTTTTATGCTAAAAGTTTACTTCAGTATCTCAGTTCATTGAAAATAAAGTTTGTGTTGTTTCCTTTTTGTATAAATGTTTTCTGGTTTATGTCTTATACTGATCTTAAACTGAGTAACTATTCTGAATATAACAATATATACAGTAATAACTTGTTACTCTCTTTACTATGGTAGCTGCTGCCAATAAATACCTCACCAGCTCAAGATGAAATCAATAAAAAGGACAAAAGAAACAAGTTCTGATACCTATTTAACAACTGTACAATCCATTCTGTTTTCATTTATAAATAAATATTCTAATCAAGATCAGCAATGAACAACTATTCTTTTTTTTTTTTTTTTGCGGGACCAGGGTTTGAACTCATGAACTTGTACTTGCCAGGCAGGCATTTGTGCCACAGAGCTATCTCCCTGGCCCCCAAACAACTATTCTTTAAAAATAAAGCAAATCTCACAACTGTAGAGTTAACAAATGAAAGTTCAATTCCTTTTATAGCAGGTCAGCCTGGCCTCACAGCTACTGGTCCTGACCTCCCCAAGTTCTGAGGAACACAAAGTAAAACTCTCAGGCTATAGGCATGTATATCTTCAGCAGCCCTACAACTCCACGTTATCTTCAACTGTTCAGACTTTGTAATTATACTGGGCACTGTTCTTTCCAATTTCAAATCACAACCTCAAATTTTATAGCAATGTTTAGGCCATTTTTCAGGGTGGCCCTTGTTCCTTCATGACTATTTTAAGTTTTCTTACCTGTAAAAGTTACATAATATATTTTGACACTTCGTATTTTAATTCATTGTTCTCTTCATAAGCAAATTTTAAAACCCTAATTACCATCTCCTTATTCTAATTACCATCTCCTTATTCTAATATTCACCATTATATAGCAACTAAAAACCATGAAAAAAAAAAAAAAAAACCAAAACAGGAGAACACAGCATAAATTTAAAATGATTTCACATGTATTAATGTCTGATCTAATAAATAGACATCTTCCCCTGGGCAGTGAGGAGACCTTCAGATTAAAACACAATCAAAACATCATGTACCTCATTGGCACCACTGAACAGAGGTTCTCCAGTGTGCATTTCAACCAAAATACACCCAAGGGACCACATGTCAATAGCAAGATCATAAGGCATTCCCAGTAGCACCTCTGGAGACCGATAAAATCGACTTTGAATATACTGGTATATCTGAAAAATATTTAGAACAATATTAATTCAATGTAAATTTAGTTTACAATTGTGGTCAACATTGGATCAAGAATATAAATCTCACATTAACAGAAAGTTTCAAGAGTATAAATAATGATTATAAAACTGAATATACAAGTAGTTGATTAATATGAACATGGAATAGAAAAACACAAAGTTTGATGGAAAAATAGTGTGTTTACATAGCCAAAGACACATTGCCATTAATGCATCTCAAACACTCTCCCCTCTCACCACCAACATTTATCCTACTGTTGTCACTTTTGGAAGCAGTTCTAGAGTCCTCTTTCATAAGTGTCTTTAGTTGTGCTATTATGCCTGCATCAATCTCTTGAGCTCATTTAAAATATTTACCTTCCATAGTCATTTTGATGTTGGGGAAGAGCCAGAAGTTGCACAGGTGCCAGATTGGGTCAATCAGGTAGACAAGGACACAGTGTCACAGCACTTACTGTATTTTGATCACAACTTAATCAGGAAAGAGGACTACCAGAACTGCTTCATATGATGGCAAGGATGGGAAAAGTGTGCTCAAAGCAAGGAGAAATAATTTGAGGGGCATTCACAACAGAGATCCCTTTACTGTAACAAATTGTAAATCTAAATATTCATTCTAACACCCCTTATATATAAAACTCTAGGCCTTTTTATGTAGTCCAATACTTACTGGTAATCAAGATAAATCTTAAAGCAATTATGTTTTAGTAAAAAAAAAAAAATATTTAGAGTCAAATAATGAAAGGACACAAAACTTAGAATTCAGACATTTGTACTCTACTTGTCTCAGAAGAAAATCCTAGAAACACTGTTATATACAGACTGAGTTGAAAGTGGTTTCTAAATAATCATTTCTACTTTTCCCTCTCCACCTCAAGACTTCTTATAGAAAGAAAATAATGAAAAAGACATTTTCAATGAAGTACCCTCAGAATGTCTTCAGAGATCAACTCAATTCCCATCAACTCAATTCACATAGTCACTGTAAATTTGTATCCAGAAATATTTAACTGAACTTTTATTAGAAGAGAGCATGATAATACTACTAAAATTTCTAACTTAACACCCAATCCAAGCAGCCATGGAAGCTCATGAAATCTCCTGTGATTCCCACTGACACCCTTACACTAGTCTTTCAGAGCAACTTAGACCTCCACAGGCAGATGAACCCAACCTTATGGCATTATGAGAAAGCCTAGCTCAAAATAATGCGAAAAAGTAATAGCTAACCACCCTAACCCAAAAATCCCAGGTCCTCAATGCTCCAAAATCTAAAACATGGCATTTAAAAGTTTGGAATTTTAAAAAAGTCTTACATTTTGGAAGATTTCAGATTTTTAGATTTTTGGATTAGGGATACTCATTTGGCAAAATCTATGCAGATATTCCATTAAAAAAAAATAATAATAAAAAAAGTCAACCCTGAAACCTAAAACACTTCTGGTCCTAAGAATTTTAGTTAACCAATGCTCACCTCTAACACATTGTAAGGCAACACCATTTTTGATATATTAAACCCAAAAGACCCTCTACTAAACAGAATGTATCACTTCACAAGTTATACAAAAAAACTGTCACCTACCTATCCTATCTTGTTAAAACTGTAATGGCTTTATTATCTACAAGGCTATGACCCTGAAACCCCAAAAGAACTCTGCCCTAAAATATATTGGCCCTGCCATCCTCTGGTAGAGCCACTGGATGTATATTGTGGAAGTAAACTCTTGTGTGACACCAATGCATGTAAACAGTTAAAAACTTAACTAGCTAAAGAAATAGTCATTTTCAGTTTGGCTGGACAGATACAAGTATTTCATTTTAGGATAGAAAGTAATTTGGTTTAAATAGTGAAAAAAACTTTCACAGTATAAAATCTACTGAAATTATATTAAGGTTATATTTTCATTCATAATATACTGTAACCTATATTAACTACTGTACATTTCTAGATTTTTCAGAGACGTTTGAAACTGAAAACTTTCCTACCTACTACAACTTAAAAAAACCAAAAAATCTATTTAACTTCCATACTACAAAATACTTGCAAAACATCACTAAAAGGCAATCCTATTGACTGGCTAGCAACTCTCGAAATTAAATTAACCTACTGTATTTAAAACCCAGACAAAGATGGACAGGACAAGAAAGTCAGAAAATAATGGAAAAACCAACATGAAATGGCAACACAAGTGTTAGACTTCTTTAAAAAAAAAAAAAAAAAAAAAAAAAATCATTTCAATACTTGACATAAAGGGCCAGCCAGATAGCTCAGCAGATTAAAGCTTGCTGAGGCAGATATGGGGGCTAGGGAGTCTGATCCCAGGTCTGCCATGCCAGCACTGCCCCTAGGGCACACTGAGACAGCAACTGAGACTGAACATGGTGGTGCACCTGTAATCCCAGCACTTGGGAGGCTGAAAATAGGAGAATCATTACAAGTCTGATCTATGTAATGAGACCCTATACTAAATACATTTAAAAAAAAAAATTGACAGATATGAAACATTGTATAAAGTAAGTAAAATTTTATCAAATGTGATCCTATTCCTACGAAGAGGAGAAGTATCTGTAACTATTTTATACCGAGTATTTCATAATGCTAAATAGTGGTATGACAAAATTGCTTTCTTCTATCAGCCAAACTTTTATCACCATGGATATGTCTATTTAAATAGTGTGAGAAAAACCAGTTTGGACATGTGCCAGGACTTACACAAATTCTAATTTGCAAGAGGGAGGCCAAGACCTAAACATATTTGTCAAACAAGTACGTCCATCACCTCTGTGGTAGCACCATGACTAATATACTGGTTTTGAGCCTTAAGTTATTCAGGAAAAACATTCATCTTAGTATGAAGTAGAAAATATTTTATAGTAAGAATTCAAGTTCTAGTACTACAATTTCGAAAACTTCAAAAATAAGACCCTATGTAGGAAACACTCTGACAAAAATCATCTAGTATGTAAATTTTTTTTTCTTTTTTTTCAGGACTGGGGTTCGAACTCATGACCTTGCACTTGCCAGGGAGGCACTTGTGCCATGGAGTTATCTACACAGCCCCTAGTATGTAATTCTTTTATCTCTTATTCTCTCTTGTTTTGGCATGCATATGAATTTAAATATATCCACTTGGAAAATTCATTATCTAACTCAAAACATTGCTTTTGTATTTTAAATGGATACTAAGTCAAGGTGATGCACACTTTAGAAATAGTCAACCAGTAACTGCCTCCAAACCTTCCACACATTAATAACATTTCAAATATCTACTTATACTTGTCTACCTAATTCTATTTTCACTCACAATTCCTGAAATATACTTACCCTCTGCCCTAACTGACAAGAACTGCCAAAGTCAACAATCTTGATTGCACTGCGTTTAGGATTGCAAAGAAGGATATTCTCAGGTTTTAGGTCACAGTGAATGATACTAAGTTCTGGAGTAGCGAGGAAAAGCAGTGCAGTGCACATCTGCTGTGCAAACTTCCGTGTCAGATTCAAAGAGACCCCTCGGAAATTGGTGTTCCTCAACAAGTCATAGAGGTTGTATGACAGCATTTCAAAAACTAAACACAGATGGTTTCGAAACATAAAGTGGCGCTTCAAATGCACTGAAAGAGAAAAACAGTTTTACGTTACACATAGCAGTAAGAAGAGTGCAACACATACATACACTGTCTTACAACTTGTAACATTACAATGTCAAATGTAAGCTGAAAAGCTGAAATGAAGATCAGTGGTCTGCAGCATTTAAACACACATTTTAGAAGTTAGTATTTGAAGTGCTCTCCTGAATTAAAATATTTAATATCTGTCAATAATAATGGTTAGTATGTTTATCAAATACCACCAAAAATGTCTTACTTCTAAAACAAAATTTATGTCAGGAATAAAAATTAAGAAAGCTGATACACACAATAGTAGTAAGGAAACCCAAACAACTTTATCATGGTTTCTACTTCCTGAAAGCCCCATCCCACTTCTACCTACTTGGACCTCAGTTCACACACCTGACACCCAATGCTCCAGTTTTGAGAAATAAATATATAATCTGTGTTTACCAATAATGTGCTGTAACATTTAAAATAAAACTATGTTGTGCTTTTACTTAACATTTATTTAAATGTTACAGGTACAACATAATTTTATTTTTCTTTTGGCAAGTGTTTCAAAATCATGTTGTAAGGTACTGAGAATCCACGATCAACAGACTTGATTATGTTCATCAAACTAATGGAAGAAAAATCTTGTGTGAGGCTGAAGGTTTGTGACAATTTCAAGATAAAAAATATAAGAAGAGATGATGAGTAGGCCTCCAAATGGCAACATGGAACCGAATACATGAATTGCTATCACTGCTGACCCTCTGAAAAAGCTTACCTTTTACAACAAGTCTTAAAGATTGTGCTTAATAACAGGGACTTCACAGCCAAGTGCCCACTCACCATAATAAAGGGCTGCCCTTTACTATAAACTTCTTAAAAACCATCAATCAAAGCTACCTTCACTTTAGCCTTTTGGTATCACAACAGAGGTTTCCCATAGCTCTTTCTTAGACACATATATATATATAATCTCCCCCTGGTACTAGTTCTAGACAACTTGTCTAAAAGCAGCACACATCAGTGCTGTTTTTAAATCACACATGACACAAGTAGCCTAAAGTGGGAGTAAAGTAATACAATGTTTGTCATAGCAAGTAATAAAAAGAATGCTTAACGATTATTGATACCTCACATACGTGATCCTTGAACAGAATTTAATTTCTAAGTAGTAGCTCCAAAAGGAATGCAAAAGATAAGTGATGTTTGAGTATCAACATCATGAAAATCCCTTTAAGAAGTTTTGCCATTGGAATGGTCTCCTAATAAAAGATGTACTCCCATCTATCTAACCTAATAATTCATCACTCATTGCTTAGTAGCTACAATGTATGGAGCACTAAAACACTGTCAAAGAAAGCTCAAACATAAGCATGCTTGGTTCAGTCTTAATTTTAAAGTGAATTCTGGGAGGAACAGAGGGTTAGAAAGACGTCATTTGTTAGTTCTAGACCTACTTTGAAATTTGTTTCAATTACATCACATAGCAAATAACCTAGATACCTGGCAGATTTCAAATAACCCACATAAGGTATGCTATAAAGGCGAGAACAACGGTAAGGGAGGATGCATCCTAGGGGAGGATCAATGGATGCTAAATCATAGAAGAAATAGGTTCCAGTATTCTACTGTATAATAGAACGACTCAATGTAACAATATTCTAATGTGTATTTTAAAACACTAGAAGTTCTTTTTGTGTTGTTTAAAAAACAGAACCTTAAGTTTTCTGAGAAACTATACACTTGCTATTATGGATGAAATCTGGAATGTCCCTCAGATGCTTTATGTGCTCAAAGGTGGAATTTCTGGAAGGTAACTGGACTATAAGGGGAGATTCAGTCATAGATCAAAGTACTGGGGGGCCCCGGCAGGATGGCTCAGTGGTCTAAAGCACCTGCTTAGGAAAACTTGGGTAGCTTTAGGGACCACGGTTCAATCCCCAGCACCACATGCTGCGCTAGCCCTGCCCTCACAGGGCAGGCTGAGCTGGCCATAAAAATAAACAAACAAACAAACAAAAGTTCTGAAACAAGGAAAAAAAAAAGTGCTAGGGCTTGGGGTCCACAAAGGAGAAAGGAAGACTATATGTATCTTCCTCCATGGCTTTCCCTTCTGTCTGCTCCTATGATGTGAGCCCTTTCCTCTGCTATACCTCTCTAACGATGGGCTGAAAACATGAGTGAAAATAAATCTTCCTTAGGGCTGGGAGATAGCTCCATGGCACAAATGCCTGTCTGGCAAGTGCAAGGTCTTGAGTTTGAACCTGGTCCCCCCTAAGAAAGAAATAAAATAAAATAAATAAAACTTTCTTCCTTTAATGAATGTCTGGTATGGTGTCCCAGCAATGAGGAAATGACTGAAGATATCTGCCATCTTCACAAATTAGAACTTAAAAGAAAATAACCTTTTCCAAAAGATTACTCGTATAATTAATGTTTACTGAAGGGGTCATTAAAGTGAATTTATTCGAAACAAAGAAAAATAGTACCTGCTAGAGATGGTGGCATACATCTGCAATCCTAGCACTAGGGAGGCTGATGCAGGAGGATCACTGGGAGTTCAACACTAGCCTGAATTTGTGTCAAAGTGAGGGAATGGGGGAAGTATCCTTCATTATGTAAGTCAGGCAGTTAGCATTTTTGAGTACATACTTGCTATCTGCTAGCCATGTCTCCTTCCAATAAAGCAAAGTTAAGAGGTACATGCATGCCCATGACATCAGCAGGCCTACACTCTGTGGTAGAAGTGTTATAGCTCTGTATGGGACAACTGTTCATGCACCATTAGTCGCTTAAGCTGCATGGTCACAAAACACAGAAAGCTCTGTCATGAGTGTTGTCAAAAGCACTAATGTTATGAACTGTTTCTCAACTACTTAAGCAATCAAAAGACAACTGCCAAGCATGAAGAATAAGAGTAAACTCATGTCCAGGGGTCAGTTTATAAATCAAGCCCTTAGATTGTCCCTTAAATGGAACTAGACTGATCTACACTTAAGTTACATCTCGCAGTGAGCTAATTCAGTGTTACATGGCTCATAACAGGTATCCACAAAGAAACTTAAGAGAGGAAAAAAAAAAAATTTTTTTTTTTTTTTTTTTTTTTTTTTTTTTTTTTTTTTTTTTTTTTTTTTTTTTTTTTGTCTTTTTGAGACAGGGTCTCGTTATGCAGTTGAGGCTGGCCTTGAGCTCACTTCTGTAGCTCAGGCTGGTCTCAAACTTGCACCGATCCTCCTGCCTCAGCCTCCTGAGTGCTGGGATTACAGGCGTGCACCACCACGCCCGGCTACATTTTCTAAAAATAAAACCTGGAGACAAGAGTATCACTATGTAGTCCAGGCTGGCCTTGAACTCACTGTGTAGCTCACATGGATCTCAAACCCACAGCAAAGCTCTCGCCTTAGCATTCCAAATGCTGTGATTACAGACAGAAGCCAGCACAATCAGCTCTAAGAAAGATTAACCTCACAAATTCACTTTTAATAAAACAAAAGAAATAAATGAACATAATCTGAATTGCTTGAATCTTTTACCATTACTTGTTTCTACCATTTTCAGGGAACTTCAGAACCATAATCCTTTCTCGTGTCCATTTTAAAATAGTACCAATTTTAAATAAAGCTTTATTAAAGACACTGCATTTTCCGTATCTATATTTTTGAAGGAAGTAAATCAAATTTTATCAAGTATCTTATGTTTATCAAGTAAAGCCAACACTTCTGAACATGAGTTCTATATATTTAATTTTAAAATGTGCTGATCTAAAAGTTGATGGTATCTAATATAAATACTTAGTGCCAACTATTGACATAGTAGTACACAAGATAATGGTATCTGAACAGTCCTTGACATCTTGACTAAAAACAGCAAAAAGGATTTAATTAGAACGTGCTTTGTTCATGTATCAAACGGCCATAGGCTATCTTATTTTCATAATTCTTCTATTCTCTGATTTAATTTTTAGAGGGAAGACTGTGTGACAATAAAACAAGTATAAATTCTAAAATAAGGCAGACTACTGAACAATTACAGGTTCAGACAAGTTCTGTGAACCTAGATATATTACTTCTTATACATATCAATTATTATAAAAGGATCCTATTATCTTCCCTGAGGGACTACTATGATTATTAATAAGAGAGGAAAAACACCAGGAAAAGACCCAGCAAGATAGCTCAGCAGATTAAGCACCTGCTTGGGCAAGTGCAGGGACCAGGGTTTGATCCCTGGCACCACATGCCATCTTGGCTCTGCCCTCAGGTGCACTGAGCTGGCCACCAAGACCAAGCATGGTGACAGCACAAGCCTATAATCCCCATGCTGGGGGAGGCTGGAAACAGGAAGATTACTAATAGTCTGACTGCGTAGTAAGGCCCTGTACCAAATACATTTAAAAAACACCAGGAATATGGTAAGAGGTGAAGAAAATAGTGGCTATTCTCATTTTCTATAGTATGCCCAACTGCTTCTAATACTGCCAAACTGAAATAGCCCAGGGAGAAGCTGCAATGTGTGCTCACGCACTCCAAACCTATGGACATAATATTTTATCAGCTTGCATCTATTTCTGGGCTACTTTTTAAAAAAATGTATTTGGTACAAGGTGTACAGGATCTCACTATGCAGATTGGATTTGTAGTGATCCACCTGTTTTCAGCCTCCCAAGCGTTGGGATTACAGGTTCATGCCACCACAACCAGTCTCAATCACCATCTCAACACACCCTAGGGGGAGTGCTGGCACAGTGGGGGATCAAATTTCAGCCACTGCACTCTGCTTAAGCAGGCACTTTAGTCCACCGAGCTCTGAACTACCCTTGAAGTGGTTAAAGTTAGCACAAGGGTGATTCTAGGGATCAATAAGCAACAATACATCAAACAAATGCATAAGTATGTTGTGCACACACACACACAAAGGCTAGACTATTCTTATTTTTACATTGTACAGTACATGCAATGCACTGTTCCCAAAGATTTCTAATCAGGTAACATATAAACCTATGCTCACCAAGAGAAATACAAATTTAATCAATCACTTTAATATAAAATCAACATATCTTGCTACAAAAGTAACCACTGGCTCAAATTTTTGGTATAGAAGAGAAACACGCATTTTCTATTTACCTATGTAATATTTCATTTCAGTGTCATGTTTGTTCATGAGCTCAAGAAGTCGCACTTCTATTTGGGCTTGATTCAGAAAAGCTTTCTTGTTCTTTATTATTTTAATGGCAACCCATTCTTGTTCCACCCGATCATACGCTTTTACAACCTGAAAAAGAAGAGAGAAAAGTAATTTTCTATTTCTCTTTCTTTCTTTCTTTCTTTCTTTCTTTCCTTCTTTCTTTCTTTCTTTCTTTCTTTCTTTCTTTCTTTCTTTCTTTCTTTCTTTCTTTCTTTCTTTCGGTCTTTTTGAGACAGGGTCTCACTATGCACTTTAGGCTGGCCTTGAGCTCACTTTTATAGCCCAGGCTAGTCTCGAACTCGCACTGATCCTCCTGCCTCAGCCTTCCAAGTGCTGGGATTACAGGTGTGTGCCACACCCAGTATAATTTTCTATTTCTTAATGACAACCATTTCATAACAGTTTAAATTTTTCTCCAACTACACATCTACCTAATTGCTGTTTAACTACATTTTTCTGACCTTCTTAAGTAGAAAACTTTTGATTCCACACAATATATCATCCATTTTATTACAGAGTAACTTTGAGGCAGGAAGGTATCTGTGAGTTTGAGGCCAGCCTGGGCTACAAAGTGAGTTCAAAGCCAGCTGAAACTACATAACAAGACTCTGTGCCTAAAATCAAAAAAAGTACATAAGACAACTATGCTAAAATCATATAAATTGCTGTATAGACACAACTTTCAAAGTAGTTATCAAGAAGTTAGAAATAAGTCCTAATAAGAGGCACTGTCTAAATACTGCTGTACTTTTCAAGGTAGAAGCAGCAAGTTCTATATTAACTTACAGTGTGTTCACAGCCCTGGTTAAGAACTTGGCCTGAGAAATGTTCTGATAGGCAAGCAGAAGCTACTTCTTTTTTTTTTTTTTTTTTTTTGCGGTACCAGGGATTGAACTCGGGACCTTGTACTGGCTGGG
>PVJA010028850.1:0-27224 GCA_004027025.1 Myocastor coypus | reverse complement strand
AAGGAAATACAAAATTGTAGCCTGTCAAGAATATGGTATTTGGCCCAGTCTCTTATTTTCAAGTACTACTCTTGAGAGAATGACAGTAACTGAGTTTACACCAGGAGCAGTACATATCAAAAAGACAAGAGTGACATGTATTCCAAACATAATTTTAGCGTTACATTGTGCTATAATCAATATGCTGAACCTTTTGAAGGTTCTTGAGACCAGTATCTGATTCATCCTGTGTACAAAAGTGTATGGTTTTGCTATTGGTGTTTTCTGCTTTGTCTGTTTCCAGTCACTTCGTTGTTTAATCCATAACACATTCAGCTGTGTTATGCCCTTAAGTTCTTGTTTTCTTCTTTAAAGTGCTTATATTAGGGAGACTATACGTCATTTACACATATAGGTCTAGTTTATTTCACTAATGAGTATTGTTCAATATACATCCATTTATATATGAAGTCTTCAAACTTACAATTCTTTAAGGATGAGTAGTATTCCATTGTATAAAAATACCACTTTTTTTTAACCATTCTTCAAATGATGGGCATCTTGGTTGTTTCCAAGATTTTTGCCAGTATCTTATTAAGGATTTTTTTTTTTTTTTTTGCATGTATGTTCATTAGAGAGATTAGCCGGTAGTTCTTTTTTGGTTGTATCCTTGTTTGTTTTAGGTATCAGAATAATGTTAGCTTCTGAGAATGATTTTTGAAGTACTCCTTCCATTTCAATTTCATTAAAGAGTTTGAGGAGTACTGGTGCTAAATTGTCCCTGAACTTTTCATCGAATTTGGCTATAAGTCCCTCAGGTCCTTGGCTTTTCTTAGTTGGTAGTTTTTATTCTTGCTTCAGTTTCACTGCATATTATTGGATTGTTTGATATTCTTTAGTCTTCTTGGTTCAATTTTAGTAATTTATATGTATGTAGGAATTATTCCATTTCTACTGATTTCTCCAGTTTTTTGATGTGTATGTTTGTGAAGTAGTTGCTAATAATATTCTGGATTTTGGTGATGTCTGTTTTGATTTCACATGTTTCACTTCTAGCTGTATCAAATTGTGTCTTTTCTTCTCTTTTGGGGTAAAACTGGGTAAGGATTTTTCTAGCTGGGATTCGAACCCTGGTCCCAGCTGCATCTAGCTAAGCAGCACTTTAATCCGCTGAGCTATTGGGCCGGCCCAAATCTGTTTCTGTTGAATTGTTTCCTAAACCATTACATAATGTCTTTCTTTGTCTCTTTTGATCAGCTTCACTTTGTCTGAGTATAGGATAGTTACGCCTGCTTGTTTTATGGTTTCTTTTGATTACAGTATTGCTTCTTATCCTTTAATTTTTAGTTTATGAATTTCTTTTTGTGTTAAATGTGTTTCTTGTGGACAGCGTACAACTGAATGTTATCTATTGATCCATTATGCTAATCTATGTCATTTGAATGGTGCATTGAGCCCGTTTACATTGATAGCTATAACTGACAGGTATTTACTCATTTCTATTATTTTGTTATATTCCCATTGCTATTTTGCTTTTTTCCCCCTTCTAATTAATTGCTAGCTCTACCTGATGCATTCATTTTATTGGAACTTTTGACATGGTTAGTTTGAACGCCTCTGTCTAAGATATCTTTCAGAATTTTTGAGTGCTGGTTCGGTGGTCATGAGTTTAAGAAGGTTCTTTCTGTGTGTGTTGTGTTTCTGGTATTTTTATTATTATTACATGGAGTGGAGTGTTTTTTTTTTTTCTGATCAGGGCTCTACAGAGTTCTATATACCTCACTTATCTGTATGATAAATTCTTTTTGCATGTCTGAAAAGTTGTATGCTATAATTTCTATAAGGAGATTTTTAATGCCCTTTGTTCTGTCTTCTGATTTTTCATTAATTCCAGTTATTTTATTTTATTTTTAATCTTTCTTTCTTTCTTTTTCTTTCTTTCTGTTATGGCCAGCTCAGCCTGCTCTGGGGGCAGGGCTGGCACAGCATGTGGTGCTGTGGATGGAACTGCAGTCCCAACAGTTGCCTAAGCTTTCCTAAGCAAGTGCTGTAGACCACTGAGCTACCTCACCAGCCCCAATTCCAGTTATTTTATATTAGTGTTCTTTGAGTCATTTAGCAACTGTTCCATCTATATTTTGTGTTTTGTTTTCTTTTTTCTTTTTTCTTTATTTATTTATTTTTTTGTCTTTTTGAGACAGGGTCTCGCTATGCAGTTGAGGCTGGTCCTGAGCTCACTTTTGTAGCCCAGGCTGGTCTCGAACTCGCACCAATCCTCCAGCCTCAGCCTCCCGAGTGCTGGGATTACAGGTGTGAGCCACCACGCCTGACTTGTTTTCTTTTTTAGGACCAGGCTGTGTTGTTTTTAAAGGTATCTCTCATTAACTGATCACTGGCAACAGCCCTGTCTTTTAGATCTGACACTCAGTCTTTACACTGGTTGTTTCTGGGCCCATACTTTCAATCACATGTTTAATTTTTTGACTTTTCTTTGGAACTTTTTTTTTTTTTTTGAGTTTCATTCTTTTCTATAGTGGGCATTCATTTTTTGGTATCTCTGCATTTTTTATATTTATTTTGTTTTTTGAGACAGGGTCTTGCTGGATAAGTCAAGGTGCCCCTGAACTTACTGTGTATCTCAGGATGGCCTCAAGCTCACAGCAATTCTCCTGCCTCAGCCTCCCAAGTGCCAGGATTACAGGCATGTGTCACCACACCCAACTTGGTGTCTCTTCAGCTCCACTAGATTTTTATTATTGTCTTGTCTAGATTCATTAATCATTTGTTTCATTAGAATTATTATGTGATTACTTATATTTTCTTAAGGTTTACCAAGTACCTTATTGAACTGTTTTACATCCATTGCTAACTTTTCAGATTTTTCTGCTGTGTGGCTTATGATTCCTTCCCTCTTGATACCTCTAAAACAGTTTTAGAGGACTTGGGACTTTTGGGAAGTATTTTGTTTTCTTATATTTTCATGTTTTTATTTTTTGTGTGTTTTATTGTGCTGGGGTTTGTGCTTATTTATCCCAGTCCCTGATTCTTTGGGAATGTGCTGCAGCATTGTTTATGACTTTGGAACAATCCAGATATTGGCATAGGGAGAAAACGAATTGACAGCAACAACTATGTCACTTCAGCTATAGTAGTAAAGTCAGTGACAACAATCACATCAGCTATCAAGTGGATACTGGAAAATTGCAAGAAACACCCTCAAACTTCCCTTAACCAGAGCAAAGAGGTCTGTAATTTTAATGAAGTCATTTAGGCCACCCAGAAATTGACCTATAGAATTTTAGAACTAATTTCTGCTACATCTAGGCAGTAGTGCAAGAACTAGAGCCTACCACTGGACTGAATGCATCTTCTTTAGGTCCATCCCCTCTGAAGATTATCCCCACCAAACTTACCCCTGCATCAGAGTATACAGATCCTGTGATCTTGCTGGCCCCAGCCCAGGCTTTCAAGGTAATCCCTGGAGACTTTTGTTTAGCTCTTTCCCTCTCTAAGCCTCTCTCCCAAGGCTGTCTCTCACATAGTCTCTGCAATAGGGTAGCACTTTGGTCCTGGAGTGGAACTCTACCCCTCTACCCCTGGATGTTGGTCTTGTCTTTTCTTCTCTCTCTCTCTCTCTTTGTCTCTCTCTCTCTCTCTCTCTCTCTCTCTCTCTCTCTCTCTCTGGAGTGCTGGGGATTGAACTCAGGGCCTTGTGCTTTCTAGGCAGGCTCTTATACCACTGAGCTATGTCCCCGGCCCCTGGATGTTGGTCTTGTCTTCAGTTGGTTGAGTCTTTTATTTTTCACTTCTGTTGTCCTGTGCTCTGGAGGACTAGGAACAGAGCTGAATAGGATTTAGTTTGCTTTCTCTCCTCTGGCATCCTGCATCAGTCATGTGAGGACTAGGGCTGGTGGTGGTATTGGCAGGGATGGTGTGGGGTGTTTTTCTCCTTTGTTGACGAGTTGTTACCTGATAATATCTACCATTTATTGTGTGTTTACTCTGTGTTATGTGCTTTACCCATGTCATCTCATTAGCCTCACAACAAGATAAATGGTCTAGGATAAGCTAGCTAAAAGGACTGGGGTTAGCTGTACTAGGGACTGTAAAGGGACATAGTCTGAGATGACCCAGCACTTCTCAAGTGCTACAAAGCTCATTGCATTGAGGCCAGAACGTATGGGTGCTTGTTGGCAGCAGGGCTGTTTTCCAAATCACTCCCTGGTGCTTTGGAGAAGGTAAGGAAGGAAGTCAGAGAACTAATATTTCTATGTTATTAAATACTTGGTGTGTCCCTGTCCTCATGTTAAGGACATTCAAACTTGTGTCATTGATTGTCACAACTTTACAATATTGTGATGTATTCAAGTTGTCTGTAGTGTCCCTACTTCTCTGCGAGCTGTATGAGGATGAAGGACACACAATCTTTGATTTTGCATCAATATACCATAGGTCCATGCTTAATAAATCTTTTTTTGGTCTTTTAAAATATTTGTAGATTTTGCAGTGCTGGCGATGGAAGCCAGGGCCTTATACATGCTAAGCAAGCACTCTATCAATGAATTACACCCTTACTCGTTAAACTGAGTTGCTGACACCACTGCGTGAGGAAGCATGGTGTAGGAGAACTAATCCAGGCCTTAGGGTCTTTACTACCTCTGTGACTTTGGGCAAACTGTTTCATTTTCTGAGCCTTGTTTTTGTCATGTATAAAGTGGAAATCATGGGATCTATGTTCCACAGTGTTGTGATCATGTGCATGTGTCTTGGTAGCCTCCAAAGGGCTATCCAAACTGGTGTGTCATGGACATCAGATGGGCTCCAGACTAAGCTTTTAGTTGTTTGTTGTTTAGGTCTGCAGCTCCCAAGTGCAGATTGGTGCTTATGCCTTGCAAATTTTTCACTCTCCTGTGCTAAAAAGGGATAAAAATAATGATGTAGTTATTAATAAAGCCATGATTGTTCAGTTTTTACAATTTTAAAAAATGTCTTTCCAACTTTTGGATGTTAAAACCTTCTTTTGGTTTCAGCCAACAGTAGTTGTTTTAAAATGCCCTTGCTTGATCAAATAAATGTTGGTACTACTTTGCCACACATACCAGTGACAACAGCAGTACAGACCATTGAGAGAGAACTCTGAGCTGGCTTGGGTGCCGAGGTCTTTGGGATGGGCTTAATAGGAGTGAATTAGAGTGGGAAAGACATATCCTGGAGAATTTACTGGGCCAGGATGGGCCCATGCACCATGGATGCCACCCAGTGGTTTAGCCCCTGTGAGCTTCCCAGCCAGAGTGCTGAGCAGTGTTCTCTCACAGGAGGATGAAAACTTGCAGGCCACTCTGTCATATAGTAATATAGTAACTTGGCTCCCTGACCCCGCCTCAAACCTGGCTGCTACCATAGTCTACCCAGGCCATTGCTGACACTGTCACACTCTGCATCAGATCCCTTTCCGAATTTAGTGCCTCTCCTCTCCTGCCCAAATAGGCTCAGGAAAGCAGGACTCCTTAAACTCTGGGTGTGGGAACACAAGGAGCTCACATAGGCACATAGAAAACTCCAAATACTCCCTCCCAGCACTCCAAGCCACACACGAAGTGGGGGCAGAGGTGGGGGGCAAGCCTGCTTCTTTCCCTGGGATGCCAGAAGGCCTGCCTGGGGGTGGGGGTGGGGAGGTACATCTTGGAGCCTGCTGCTTGACCTCTGGCCTCTCCAGATCATACCATTGCTTGCAGGAAGCCCCACACTGCTGGGAGGGCCAGGCTCTCCTCGAGCTGAGAGCTTCACCACCTGGGCATATGCCTTTGTATTCCAAGTGATCAGTCTGGATTATACATTTCTGGGATTTCTCTGGACTTCTGCTCTATCCATCAGAGTATTTTTTTCCTCCATCTGGGATCCTTTGGCCAGTGAATATAGCCATAAGGTACTTCAGTGCGGGACAGAGGCCAGATTCCTGCTGGCTGCCAATCTGGCCCAGGAAACAGGCAAAGGATAACTTTTAGAAGAGAATATCTGTGGGGCAGGGGTAAAGCTAAGGGGCTGCCCTAAAAGTTTCTGTGTCCAGCTGGAAGACCGATGCCTGGCTAACAATATTCTGCATGCAACCCTTACTCCCTGTTTAGGGCAGGTCAGCATGGTATTTTGCCTGCTGGGTTCCTGGGACTGGAAAAAAAAAAAGCAGAGGAGTGAGGGTAGAGGCTTGAGGGATGGTTAGCAGAAGAGCTTGGTGTTTTGCCCTAGTTCTAGCTGGGATTTCAGTCAGCAGCAGGGTAGCACAGTTGCTGCATGGAGAAATCTTTGTGTCCTTATGCCCTTATACCCCCAGGGATATGCTACCACTGTGAGTGGCACATGCCTTATAGATGTCCCAAGGGCTTGGGTAAAACACTAATGCCATGACTCTGCTCCCACCTGTGACATGGTGAGCTTTTCTTATGCCTTGTAAGCCCTCCTTATCCCTGTGACTGGACTTGGATAACTTTATCATTTTCCCACTGAGCCTACCAGTCGCTTCTGTGGGTGGGCATCAGCCACACACTACTGTAGCCTGCTGTATCTTGACATTTAATAGCAGCCTGTAGCTGTGATAGGGAGAGGGATTAGTTCTCATTCTGACAAAAGCATTAAAGTTAAGTACAAACTCTTGAGCTTGGCATGCAAAGATTGTAGCAGTGATTAATCTTTTATAATGCTCAACATTCCAAATAACCTGAGCCTCTAACATCACAGTGAAAAAATGTATAGTGGATAGAAGGTTTTCAGTTTTCCTGACATTTGACAGACATAGGTGTGATGTCAATTTTTTTTGTAAGTGGGCAATTATCAGCTATGACTAAACATATTTGGATGATCAATATTTGATATAGTAATTGCTGTCTCAGTGGTTACATGTCCAAGTCTTACCCACACTGGCAGTCTTTGCACACAAGTTTGTTCTTACATAAATTTTTAGACTCAATTAATGTTAAAGCTCTGTTGTAAGAAATAAGTTGATAAAAGTTAGGCTGGGAAGTTTTATATCATGAGCATAAAAACAGGAGCATATTTCCCAAGAAATACAAACAACTGGAACAAAAATCACAGAATCTTTCTCAATGGCCAACTTAAAGGGTGTCTTTTCCAGGAGGTCCAGTTCCTGGGTAGTCTTCTAGGAGTGGTTTCCAGGTTTCCTGTTTCCAACAAAGAATTGAACAAAACAATCAAAAATGGTAGCAAAGTTTAGTTGAGGCAGGAAAAATTAAAAGTAAAGAAGAAGGAAGGATCTGGCTCTGCAGAGAGGGCTTGGGCCAAATAAAGAGGGAAAACCAAAAATCAAACCAAGGTCTTCCCCTGGGAGACATAGGGTGGGACACCATGAAGAGGTAGGATAGAGGGTGCTTAATAGCATCTGTCTCCTTTTATTTGTTGCACATATCACAGGAACCTCAAAAGGCCTACACATAGGGTCCTGGGAACTATTTGGCATGTGTGTCCTGGGATCTGATCATGCTTCCCTTTCCAGTCAGTGTAAGCCACACCCTCCCTTCCTGTCTCAGCTCCCCTAGCATCTTCCAGCTGTAGAGCATTCTCCCTCCTGGTGTTCTGCAGTGCCTCTTGTGATTTATTCTAGGGGTTCTGGTGCAGTCTCCCTGGGGTAATGCTTAGGAGTGCATGCATCCCTCTGCCTCCATGACTGAGTTTCTGAAAGTGAGTTTCCTCTCTGATTCCTTCTGGACACCACAGAGCTCTTGCTTGAATAGCCACTCCAGGAAACACTGCTGGGGAGGCATGGCTTCCCTCCTTGTTGGGATTTACTTGCATTGAGTGGTGCTCTCAGCAGGCTTTCTCACTGAGGAGGATAAGTACTTTTTTCAAGGAGCTTCTGCTTTGTTTCCCTTATATCCAGTAACTCTTTCCCTCCTTTCAACCTTTACTTTTTAATTTAATTTTATTTTATTGTGAGACCAGGGATTAAACTCAGGTCCTCGCCCTTGCTAGGCAAGTGCTTATTCTGCTGAGCCATCTCCCCAGCCCCTACCCTTTCCCTCCTTTCTCCTTGTGTGGCTGGCTGTCCACGCCCTCTGTTTCTTTGGCTCTCCTTTCCTTACCTCCTTCCCTGCTGAGCTGCCCTAGTCAGCGAACAGAAGGGACACTGACTTTCTGCCTTGCCTCAGACCCCATTTCCCATAGGCACGTGGAGTGGCATACTCCTCACCTCAGAATGTCCCCCTGGGTTATGAGCAGGGGTAAGAGCCTGAAGGAGCTGAGGTCATTGTAAGTTCCTTGCCTCCATTTGACTTTAATGCTGGGAAAGTAAGTTATTTTTTATATGTGAGTGTATGGTAAAATATCATAATATGTACCATTTAGTCATTTTAAGTGTACAGTCAAAATGGCATTAAATAATTCACATTGTTGTGTAATCTTACCACCACCCATGTCCAGAAGTTTTCCATGAAGTGCTATACCTATTAATTAGTAACTTCGCCTTACCATATCACTTGTAAATCAAGATTTCACTCTTGCTATTAATATCACTGTTTTGGTTATTGTATAAATTGAACCATACGCTATCAGCCCTTTTGTGTTTACCTTTCTTACACTAACACCATGCGTGTTGTAGCATGTGTCAGAATTTCTTTTCTTTTTAAAATCTGAGTGCTATTCCATTGAATGCTGTGTAGTGTTTAACTACTTATCTGTCAGTTGACCTCTAGGCAGCTTCTATCTCTTAGTAGGATAGTGTTACTATGAACACGAGTGCCCAAATAGCTGTGAAAGTCTGTTTTCAATTCTTTGGGGCATTTACTCCAAAGTAAGATTGTCGAACCATTTCTGTGTTTATTTTTATTTTATTTTTTTTTAAATGTACTTAGTATAGGGTCTACAAGGTCTCACTATGTAGGTTGGACTCACAGTGATCTTCCTGTTTGTGGCCTCCCAAGCTCTGGGATTACAGGCTCATGCCACCATGCCCAATGTCAATGGCCTTCTCAGTGTGCCCTGGCGGTGGGACCGGCACAGCACCCTGGGGCAAGGATTCGATGGGACCCTGGCAGCTGGCTATGCCTAATCAGGAGCTTTAGTCCGCAAGCTATCTGGCTGGCCCCATCTGTATTTATAGTTTGAGGAACTCTCATTGCTTTTTTTTTTTTTTTTTTGCAGTACTGGGGGTTGAACTCAGGACCCTGAGCTTGTCAGGCAAGCACTTATTTCACTGAGCTATCTCCCTGGCCCACATTGCTTCTTTAGTAACTATGCCACCTTATAACTCCACCAGCAATGCATAAAGGGTCTAATTTCTCCACATCCTCACAACTGCTTGTTATTTTCTGGGTTTTTGTTTGTTTGTGTTTAATTATAGCCATACTGGTGAGTGTGAAGTGGCCTTTCACTGTGATTTTGGTTTAAATTTCTTTAATAACATTGATGCTGTGCATTGTTTTAATGCGCTGGACAGGTAAGCTGCTTGCTGGGCAAAGCTGGACATGCCCAAGGTTTTGCAGATTAGAATGAGCTTGATTTTAAAAAAGGCTTTGCTGTATGGTTGGTTACCTCATGACTCTCCTCGGACTGGAGGCTGCCAACCAACAGCCAGCCAGTCTTGCAGCTTCTCTCTGCCCTCTGCCCGCACCTGTGGGCCTTGCCTCCCCACAACCCTTAGCTTTCTTTGATTTGGGTTTTTGTTGCTTTTGACCCAGCCAGCCTGAAGTGGAAAAGCCTCAGGGATAGACTAGGTAACTTGTTTTTTGATGTCACCTTCTAAGTGATACTTAAATTATCTTATTGAGGAATAATTTACAGATGGTAAATGCATAAATCTTAAGCATACCGTCCACCTACCTTTAACAAATGCCTCTACCTGTATAAGTAACACACAAAGGTATACCACTGTCACCCTAGAAAGTTCCCTGGTTCATAATTGTCATCCTTTCCCCTATAACTCAACCATTGACCTATTTTGATCACAGATTAGTTTTACTTGCTTTATTTGTTCTTTTTGTTGTTGTTGAGACAGGGTCTCTCTGTTCAGTTTGGGCAGGCCTTTTGCTGACTTTTGTAGCCCCCGGGCTGGTCTCAAACTTGCAGAAATCCTCCTGGTTCAACCTCATGAGTGCTTGGATTGCAGGTCTGTGCCACCACACCTTGTTCTGGAGCCACACAGTGGGTGACAGCATTCAGGACCAAGATGGTGCACCTGGGAATCCAGGGCTGAGATCGCACAGCATGTGGGATCAGGGAGGGAACTTGGGTCCTTCTGTGTGCCAAGTAGGTGCTTATGCCTCTGAGCTATCTCTCCAGCCCCAGTTTTACATGTTTTAGAAATTCATATACATGAGAGTATGACTGTATGGCACTTGAAAACCTTCACTAATCAAGGCTTTCATATTAATTGTAATGTTAATGGATTTTTATTTTCCAGGTCTTTTGATATTGCAAAAAAAGGTGGAAATCTAAATTATAATGTCAAAATAAATAAGCTTTTAAATTGGATCAATAAATTCAAAATTAAATTAAAAATATGTAATGTAAAATTTAAAAAAAATTTAAAAGGGGCTGGAGAGATAGCTTAGTGGTCTAAAGTGCCTGCTTAGGCAAGCTTAGGCAACCACAGGGACTGCAGTTTGATCCCCAGCACCACATGTTGCGCCAGTCCCATCCCCAGGGCAGGCTGAGCTGGCCATAATATAAATAAATAAATAAAGTTTTAAAAAATATGTAGTGTAACATCTATTCTTGTTGGGTGTGTGACGCACATCTGTAATCACAGCACTCCAAAGGCTGAGGAGGGAGATCAGGGTGAGTTCAAGAAAAAAAATTCTCCAAAGCAAAAATGAAAAGTATATGTTTGGTTTTCATTTGTTTTGCTTGTTACAATTTTGAAAACTTTGTTTTGAAAACAAATTGAGTTTATGTTTACTAAGCTCAAGAACTACATGGGTAGGTTTGGATTATCTGCTGTTATAGAGAGCTCAGAACTCAGGCAGTGTCTCATGGCCAGAGATACTTACCACCAACTGTGATCCTGACATGTTGTTTTCCTCTTTGTTTATATGCTTGTCTCCTAATTTGATTTTATGTTCTTTGAATAAGGGGACCTTGTCTATATTTTTGCACAGTGCCCTAGGTACACTAAGTCCTTAACGCAGGGACCAATGATGGTGATGACTATGAGAAGAATGACTGCAATGATAACAGTTTCTACCCTCAGAATCAAAATATGTTGTTTCATTTTCATTGCATCAGGCAAATCTGATCAATGTAGAGTGAAACACTACAGAGTGCATCTATAACCTGCCTGTTTTGCCATTTAATGTTATTTTCAACAAAGCATTAGTAGAATTCACAGCTGCAGCTTTTTCATGTGTTTATGTTTTAACATAATTTTTTCTCTCTTTTGTATTAGTACGTTCATGTAGTGTATAATGTTTGCATTCCTTGTATGGAGATGGTACACGTAGATAACACAGCTTAACTCCTTTTCTGCTTGCCCTCTCCTCGTTCCTCCTCCTTCCATGCCTTACCCACTTCCCCTTTGAGAAAGATCTATCTCCTTATTTCCTATTATTTACCTTTCATTTTACTCTGTGTTTGTATTTTGGCTTTCTCATAGAAGAGAAACTGTGCAATATTTAAGCTTGTGTGTCTGATTTACTTCACTGAATATTATGCTCTCAGGGTTAATCCATTTTCCTGTAATGGACCTAAGTTTATGTTTCTTCATGGCAGAGTAGTGCTCCATTGTGTGTAAATGCATTTTTTTAATCCATTCATCTGTTGGTAGACATATAGGTCACTCTCAAGATTTAGCTAAAGCTTTAGTTATGCTGGTACAAACATGGGTATGCAGATGTCATTGTGATAAGATTGGACTGGGTAATTTGTAGACAGTAGAATTTTACTGCTTGTAACTCTGTAGGCTGGGAAATCCAAGATCAAGACACTTCACATTTGATGTCTGGGGAGGGACTTTTCCTTGTAGATAGCATCTTAATATGTCCTAACATGGTCAAAGGGCAAGCAGGATCCTTTCCTGAAGCCTCTGTTACTAGGACATAAGTCTCATTTATGAATGGAAGGAACCCTTATGACCTAATCTCTTACAGGTCCCACTACTTCATATCATCGGATTGAGTATTAGTTTCCCAATATGAGTGTGGAGGCTATACCAACATTCAGACAATAGCAGATGCATTTCCTCAGTTTCATTTTCTTCAGAATCTTATTTTCTTTCTTCTCATTGATCACTACTGTACCCACTATAACAGATGTCCTGAGTCATGCTTTTTTGTTGACCATCCCCCACCCCGGGACTAGTCACAAATCCATCTCTTTGGGCTCCTGAGACATATGACCTTCTCAACAGCAAATGTATGAACCACTATAGGAAAACAGGAAGGAAACCACTGCAAAAACTATAGTTGGAAAACTAAGAAATTAGTAAGTTTCCAGTGGACAGTTTTTGAATCCAAGAGTGTTTGCCATCTGAACCATGAAGAGCCAGGACATTGTGACTGTTCCACCCTTAACTATCTTATGTTCCTATTTCCAATCTAGCTCCAGTGGGTGAGTGCCACTTGACTTTATACTGGGAGGAACTTCTAGGGTAAGACCCAAAGAAACCATGTTCCAAATCATCTGTTCATCAGGTCCCTCCAGCTGCAATCTGTGTCCTCAGATGGGTGGTGGCTGTGCCACCAGGGCTGCATCCCCAACGCAAGTGGTCTTGTCTTAAACCATCTTCCCAAAGTGACCCTATATTCCCTTGGAGTGCATCACATAAGTTTTACTGGAACATGATAAATATTATTTTATTTTTTTTGGTGGGGCCAGGGTTCGAACTCACGACCTTGCACTTGCCCAACAGGCACTTGTGCCTCGGAGCTATCTCCCCAGCCCCCTATAAATATTATTTTAATAGCAGTGTGTTTATTTTTATAGTTTGACTGATATCATGAAGTAATATTTTTTGTTTACATGAATGATACAGAGTTTCTTCAAGTAAATGAGTGACAAAGTTAAATAAAATATTCAATGATATGGGCCAGGCAAATAGTTCAGCAGATTAAAACACCTGCAATGCCGGGCGTGGTGGCGCACGCCAGTATTCCCAGCACTCGGGAGGCTGAGGCAGGAGGATCGGTGCGAGTTTGAGACCAGCCTGGGCTACAAAAGTGAGCTCAAGGCCAGCCTGAGCTGCATAGCGAGACCCTGCCTCAAAAAGACAAAAAAAACAAAACAAAACAAAAAAACAAAAACAACAACAACAACAAAAAAAACACACCTGCAAGCAGGCACAGGGGGCCAGGGTCCTGCCCCACCCCCAGGGTGTGATGAGATGGCAATTGAAACTGGGTGCGGTGGTGTGTGCCTATAATCCCAGCTCTTTAGAGACTGTAAACAGGTGAATCACTATGAGTCTGATCTAGTAGTGAGACCCTGAACGCCCTGTAGACCCTTCCCTAAAAAATACAGAAAAAAACTCAATGGTCACTTAGGTAGCATGTGTATATGATAAATATTGGGAAGGTGGCTCTCAAATGAGAGACTGTGAATTGGGACACACTGCATTAGAATGCCCTGTAAGACAACAGTGCCATGAAAGCTGTGTGACAGGAATTAGCAGCATTTGGTTCTACAGGTCTTCCCATTTCTGGATCTCTTATGCTTTCTAGTGACAGTAAAGAAAGTCAAAAATCATTTTTTTTCTCTCTATTCTTTAAATAATTAGTTTGATAGTCTCTGTGAGCACAGACATTGGGCCATAGACTATATTTTGTTTGCTCATAATGTCCTCCACTGATTTCCTTTCCCAAATTCAAGGCAGAGATTCAAGGGCTAATGCCCTTCTTAGACCATGTTCTGTTTCCATAAGTGAACACCACAGACTGGGTCATTTATAAAGGACAGCTGTGTTTACTTAGCTGGTAGCTCTGCATTTAGGAAG
This sequence comes from Myocastor coypus, assembly GCA_004027025.1. Lineage (NCBI taxonomy): Eukaryota > Metazoa > Chordata > Mammalia > Rodentia > Myocastoridae > Myocastor > Myocastor coypus. The sequence goes on along the minus strand of PVJA010028850.1, from coordinate 13,315 downwards.
CCCAGGAACATGGCACCAGAATCAAGCAAGGGCCTTCAGTGTTGCATTGTAACATGGCAAAGAGCAAAGCCGAACAAGGATGCTATTGCATTCTCCTTCTTCTTCCTTTAACGCCACGAATGCTATCATGGTGAGCCACGTGGCCTCATGTAATTCTTCCTGCCTCCCAAAGGTCTCACCTCTAATGCCACTAGCCCATACATTTGGGGATTACATTTCCAAAGCACAAACTTCTGGGAGACACATTCGAACCATAGCAGTGCCTAACTCGTAGATTACTCTTTTTTAGAAGGATGTCTTCAGCTCACTAGTTTACCCTCCAGCTCTAGCCTGGGCCTTCTGGAAAGATTTCTTAAATATTTCTCCTTCGGCTCCGCATTCTCCTCACTCACCTTCTCCCAAGGTATGTACATGGGAAGCATTCATGAACAGTCTTTGTCCTAAAGAAATACACACTATTGGAAGCAACTCATACCTTCATCAATAGATAAATGGATTAAAAAATGTATTTAGACACAATGGAATACTACTCTGCTATAAAGAAGGATAAACTTGAGTCATTCATGGAAAAACAGATGCACTTTAAGACCATAATGTTAAGTGGAATAAACCAGTTACACAATATCACATGGTTTGTCTTTTATGAGAAACATGAACTATAAAGAGCAAAATAAAAGATAAACTGTAGGAAATAGATAAATAGATCTTTTGCAAAAGAAAAGGGGACCAAAAAGAAAAAAAAAAAAGAAAAGGGGACCAAGAGATGGAGGAAGAAAGTGTAAAGGAATGAAAAACATTAAGACATTGTATATGTGACCAATTTCCTATGGGGACTGTAACCATTATGTACTGAAAAAAATGAATTAATTACAATATAAAATAATAAATACTTACATAAAAAAGAAATCCCCAGTAGGCTCATCTGCTGTCTGTAAAAAAAATTCCATACTCCATCACATTGTGGGCATCCCTAGCGCACTGTTCGAAACACAGCAGGAAGGGACGCTCAGCACCAGGCCCTGCCTACCTTTGAGCTGGGCATGGCACCAGGCCTTCTTTGTGATTCTCATGTGGGTCCAGTAGAAATCGTTTGACACCCGAGCAAACCAAGACTCAGAGAAGCTCAGGAACTTTCCTAGTGAGGAATGGAAGAAGTCAAAAGCACATGCTCAATATGTTTTCCTGATCCCACCCCCAATTCTCCCTGACTCAGGAGATTTACCCTTTCTTGCTTAGCAGTACATGTCCAACTGGCAGAAGTTCTCCACACACAGGCTTGCATTTCTTGCCTGCAACAACAATGAGTTGAAGGGGAAACTAGATTTATTTAAGTCGAATTTGTCCTAGTGGGAATCTGGCCAGAGCATCTCTGGAGAACCTGGGCTGGGCCCAACTGGCTGTTAGGACATGGCCTGGAGCCTTGCTTCCCTTCTTGGCCCTCCATTTATCTTTTAATTTTCTTTCCCTGCTTTCTGGTCCCTGGCCCTTCTGTCCCTTCTATAGGAGCGAAAAAGCAAGCTGCTCAGAAGGAAATGGGATTTGTTATTTAACCTGGAGATGTGTCTTCTTGTGCAGCCTTTGGAAATGTATCCATGGCTGCAAAAAGGGACAGAGGTTACTTAGTGGAGTTTGTTCTGTTGAGTGCCTAAAATCAAAGCAAAAGCAGTTCTTTCCCTACATCCCCACTGCTGTTGCTAGCTACCTTCCCAGCCCTGATTCTAACTTTATTCTTATGAAATATAGTTGATGAATGATAGCCATAGAGACCCTTAGCATTTTAAGCTCCAAACAAGCCTGAGCTGAAGCAGCTCTTCCAGTCTCATGCTCACCAATTCCTTACTCAGTCCCCATTTCCCCACTAACCAAAATTCCCACCACATCCCCCAAGTGCAGGCTTTCTGGCCATTTGTTCCTCCCACTTCTGCCTATTTGGCACCTTCACAGAGCAGTAAAAGTCGTGAAGCAAAACCCTGGGCTGAGTAGCAACACCAGCTGGGTACATCCTCTGTAAGCTTAGTTTATTTTTTTTCTCAAATATGATGAATTCCATAGCTCAGCTTCCTTTTCCAGTGGCCGTAACAGTTGAATGATCTGAAGGACCCTTTGTAAAATGTGAAACAATACTGTTTCTTACAGTTAAAGGGAAATTCCCCATCTTATAGGACTCAGCCCAAAGTCTGGACAGAAATGAGTGCTCCTGTTTTTGCAGGCATGCAACACTTGGAAAATTTTAATGGCAACTGTCATGTTTTTGTACCCAGCACAAGTTCTCTTATTCCTCTCCAGAACTGCAAGTTTATGTGGCGGGTAGACAAGTGGATTAGGCATCTTTGTTTTTCACATGGTAAATTCTCCAAAAGAGTTAATTGAGAGTGGGAAGCAAAAATTAAAAAAAGAACTAGTTGTGTGACTTGGGACCAATCTTAGGCACTGCATGTGTAGGGTGTCCCCTCTGGGAGCCTTGAGGTGAGGGAAGATGATGAGGATGGAGGTGGGATGGCTATAACAGGAGATGATGGCAATCTTGAATGAGTTAGTCTGTTTCATTAATGCCTAAATTTCTTGTTTTCTATCAAATCAGACTGCAAATTTTCTGTTACTCCTTAGGGAGTTGGAAGTCAGAAAAGTGAGCTGTGCCCCTATTTCTGGCTTGCCCCCTGTGCCACACGAGTGAGCCAAAGAACAGGACCTAGCCTGTTGGGCCCAATGCTCTGCCCAGCTGCATAGCAGAGCCCAGTTGTGCATGTGGGAGGTCACAGATCAGCCACTTCTAAGACAGCTGTCTGTGGCATACCTGTGAAGCCAGGAGGCTGGAAGGCTGATCCTGAACAGCAAGGTTGCCTAGAGGCCACATTAGCAATATTTCGGCATTGCTAATTTGTTCTTGCCAGTTAGGATCCTATTCCCACTCCTTTTTACATTATTTTGGTAAGATTGACATCTCCTCAATGACGCACATTTGATGTGCACAGATTGCCGTTTAGTCTGTGTATGCACATGTGGAACCATCGTGCAAGTTAAAGCGAGCATTGCCATCACTCCCCACTCCCCTGAAGCTGCCTCCTGGAGGTCATCTTTAGTCTTTCTCTACAGCGCAGTTAAAGGGAAGAACATAGATCTGTTGTTGCATTATTCTAAGAATATATGGAGGAACGGTGGCCTTGGCTTTTGGGGGCTGGGACCAGTACAACTGTAGAAGTCAGTTCTTTGTGAAAACCATTTTGGCAGTGAGAGTTACAGAGATGGTCCTCGGATGCTGTCATATGGGTGAGCGGATACAAAACTTACCCTTTCTGGGCCTCAGTTTTCCCACAAATAAAATGTGATGGTTGGTTAAGAAGAACTCTAAGGTTTCTGATCAGGCTGTGTGACAGTACCTTTTGATGATGTAATCTTTCTAAACAGCAAGTTTTAAAAAGCAGAGAGGAAGTGTAATGTAGCTCTACATTCGCATGCTCTCATTATATTCTGGTAGGCTAGTGGTCAGGGTGCTGCTGCTGACTTACTGAAGGGTTTGATTAACTCCACTTAGAGATGAGAAACCAACTCTTAAATCACCAAATAGATCACAGAAGAGAAGCATTATGGTTTCCCAAAGAAGAAAGGGTCTTTGGATGTGTAATGGCTACAGGGTGTCTGTCCTTCCTGGTACCACGTGTGGGCAAGGAGTTAGCAGGCACCACTGGTGAGAGCACGAGGTTGGTGGGAAAGAGTGGAAATCTCTAGGTGAGTGAGGAGCTCCACTTGGCATTCCGTATCTCCTTGGGTGTCCTGGGGTATAAGCGCTCCAAGTGGACTGGATATGGGCTGGAGTTGGAGAAGGTTTGGGCTAAGCTGAACATCTTACTTTTGGGGCCAGGTTGTGTCCCCAACAACTGGCATCTTTTGTCACTCCTGGAGGAAGAAAGGAAGAGGGGAGGTCCAATTATTCCCCTCCACTTTAAGAACCCCCTCCCCGTGCCTGCTTGCTGTGCTTCAGGAAGAGATGGGAAAGTTGTACCCCCAGACAAGGGGTTCTGAGCAGGCTCAGGAGGTTTTTCTGCATGCTCAGCAAGTGCCTGGTAGGGGTTCAGTAAACATCTGTTGAATAAGTGCACTGTAGCCCTGTGTCCAGCAGTGTGGGGCTTATAGCCTCTGATTATAGTAGAGAAGGAAGGATAAGGTAGGAGCATCTATTACTGCTACCCAGGACAGAATGAGACAAATGCCTTGGAAGAGAACAGTGAAGAGCTGGCTGGGAAGGAGGGACAGTTACATCTGGCAGGGGTGGGGGTGGGGCTGTCCAGAGAAAACTTCCTGCTCAAGATGACATTTGAGCAGATCTGGAATAGGGACTGGGTTTCTATAGTGGCTCAGGAATGTTTGTGAGATGGGGTGGGGAGCGAGAGCAGGCTGCATTCCAGCGCCCAGCAGCAGACTGGGGGCTGAAATCTTCCTAAGGAGGTCCCCAGAGAGCACAGAGAATGCAAGTCACAGATAAGTCCAGAGTGTCATTGTAAGTGAAGGTTTTCAACTTCCTTCCCATCACGCCTTGATCCGGGGGCTCTTGCTGCCTGGTGGGCTGGCCAGCTCCAACCAGCAGGACAGCCAGCCTGGTGGGCTGGCAGTGTTCTCCTCATGAAAGCTTTCATTCCCAGCTTGTGGCACTGCGAAAAGCAATCAAATTGCATCACTGTGGGGAAAGGCCAGGCAGAGAACAGACTTTGCTGGCTCACTTCCTCCATCATTTATGTGGCTGAGACAAGCCATTGCTGGGCAGTGATGGGGGCAGGTCAGGGTGCAGAGAGTGCACATTACTTTGCATGAGATTGTTCATTGCTCTGCCCCAAAACTACACGGTGGGGAATTGGGAGCAGCATTCCTGGTTTTGCTATACATAGGCATGAGCCTGGAAATAGAATCCAGCCCTTTCCCCCTACTCTTTCATGCTTTGTTTACTAATTTCTGTCTAAAGGAAGTTAGTTGGTTGTAACTATTGAACTGAATGGTTTCACTTGACATGGACAAGATATTGGATTCAGTTCTCCCGACACTTTTGAACATACTATGCCATAGAAATGTCAGAACACTCATTATTTTTACTTTATAGATGAGGAAACAGATTCAGAGAAGTTAAATATCCTGCCTAAAGACACAGCTAAGAAGTTCAGAGGAAGCCCAGGTCTTGAAACTGCAAGTGACCTCAGCTGCAGAAAGTCCGAGGGCTGGAAATCAGCAATTTGTTACTATTTATCAAAATCCAGGAATTAAGTGGACATGGCGGTGCAGACTTAGAATGCCAACACTGGAGACTGAGACATAAGGATGATAGATTTAGGCCATCCTGGTGTACTTAGTGAGTTCAGGGCTCACCTGAACTACACAGTCAGACTCTTTCTCAAAAAAAAAAGATAAAAAGCATACAGACACACAAAAACAAATGGAAAAAAACCAACCGGACAAAAGCAAAGAAACAGAATCCATGAAGTGAACAGACAGGAAAGGGGAAATGCTAAAGTCGGACAGTCATGAGACTTGCATGTGCCACCACAGAGAGTAAATTGGTCGGCGGTGAAGGGGTGGAGAAGTCTCTGAAGGTCAGGAGAGGGAGGAAGTGTGGCCTTGCTCACCTGGGCTCCACATGCACACTGTGCTATAGCAGTGTGGCCACAGCCTGTGAGCTGTGCCCACAGGACAGCTCCATTTGTGTTCCAGGGTTGATGTCCACTGAGACGTCCCCAGAGAAGGGTCACTTGCTGTGATCTGCTAGTATTTCTCACTTGTATAAAAGTAAGAGTCAGAGGAGTATTTTTCTGAAATAGATTTATACAAAACACAGAACCTGGTTTTAATAAAATATTTATAATAGCTTTATTGAGATATAATTTATATATCATAAAGTTCTTTCAATTAGAGTATATATATATATATATATATATATATATAATGGTTTTTAGTATATGAAAGACATGTTCAGTTACACTATAATCAATTCTAGAACATTTCATTGTACCTTTTAGCCGTGAGACCCAATCCCTCAGGCTCCCTTTCTCCCTCCACCACTCCCCAGACATAGGCAATGACTGGTCCACTTTTTATCTCTATAGATTTGCCTATTCTGGACATTTTATATGGATGATATTGTGTAGTGTTTCAATTACTCTTCTCTCATTGTTGAGACAAATACCTGACATGCAAAATTCGGGAAGCAAAGGCTTATTTAGCTCACAGTTACTGGAGGTTTCAGTCCGCACTTGGCTGGCTCCAAGGCCGAGAAGCACATGTAAGAGGGCAGCAGTTCGTGGAGATGGAAGGCTGCAAAACAACAACAGCAAAAGGGAGGAGCAATGGCAACAATGGTTACAGAGGCAACAGAGAGAAATCTGTCTCTGTCTCTCCTATGTTACATTCAGGCTATACTCCCCAGGCTGGCTGCAGTGCTCACACCCATAATCCCAGCCTTCGGTCATGAAATAATCACAAACTGTAGAACTGTACCTCAGTGACTGCATGAGGCTTGGGAGGGGGGGGGAAACAAATACACACAAACTGTAACATAGAGTATCTTCTTTTGTAAATAGCTTCTGTCTTAGTTACTTTCCTCACTGTTGAGACAAAATACCTGACAACCAAAGTTAAAAGGAGGAAGGTTTATTTGACTCACAGTTTGTAGAGGTTTCAGTCCATAGTTAGCTAGCTTGAAGGTAGGATGGCTTAGCAGAACAGTATTGCCAAGGAAAAATGGTTCAACGTGGGAAGAAGGTGGAAATCAGCCTGGCAGCAGCTGCCAGTGACAATAGTATCATCTTTCTGTTCTTTAAATTCTATCTAGGCTACCCACCCTAATGGTGACATCCAGAAATATGCCCAACCTGGATTAATTTGAAAATCATATACTCTTAATCCCAGCATGATAAACTCTACATCTAGGGACCTCTGAAAAAGCCCTATGACCACATGACACTTTGGGGGGACATTTGGGCATCATCCATAACAGTTTCTTTCACTTAACATGAAGTTTCTTGAGGTTCATCTATGTTGTGATATATAACATTTCTTTTTAGTGTGGAAAAATATTCAATTGTATAGACATAACATTTTGAGTATATAGTTATCAGTTGGTAGGCCTATGGATTGAAAATTGTGTGTGTGTGTGTGTGTTGTCAATTCCCTTGGCGCCTAGTAATAGCATTTCTGAGTTATATGGTACTTCTATGTTTATCTTTTTTTTTTTTTTTTGAGACAGGGTCTCACTGTGCAGTTCAGGCTGGCTTTGAGCTCACTTTTGTAGCCCAGGCTGGTCTCGAACTCACAACGATCCTCCTGCCTCAGCCTCCCAAGTGCTGGGATTACAGGCGTGAGCCACCACACCCGGCTATGTTTATCCTTTTGAGGAACTGCCAAGACTGTTGTCTTTTTCTTTTTTTCCAGAACCAAGTATTGAACTCAGGCTCTTGCGCTTGCCAGGCAAGCACTTATTCTACTGAACTATCTCCCCAGCCCTTCAGACTGTTTTCTCAAATGACTGCATCGTCTTTCGAGACTTTTTGTTTTATGTAAAAATTTTTTGGGGTTGATGATCAAAAGCAGAGCCTCACATATGCCAAGGGGATGCTCTATTGCTAAGCAACATCACCCTCTGCATTTCTGTGGGCACTGGTCACCAAGCATCACTCTACTGATGGCCATCTACCTCAGTGGGTGTGAAGTGGAATCTCATTGCACTTTTTTTTTGCAGTACCAAGGATTAAACTCAGGACCTTGCACTTGCCAGGGAAGTGTTTATTCTACTGAGCTATCTCCCTGGCCCTTCATTGCACTTTTGATTTGCATTTCTGTAATGACTCATGATGTTGTCTCTTTTGATGTGTTAGTTGTTTGTCTTTTCTTTTGAGAAATACCTATTAAAATCTTCTGCTCATTTATAATTATTTGTCTTTATATTATTAAGTTGTAATTGTTCTTTATATATTCTAAATAGTAGACCATAGCAGGTGTACAATTTGCAAATTTTCCATGAGTTGTGTTTTTACTCTTGGTAGTGTCAAGAAAGTTTTTGGTTTTTATGAAGTTGAATTTGTCTTTTACGTCTTTTGCTGCTTATGCTTTGAGTGCCCTATCTAAGAAACTCTTGCCAAATAAAAGATTATGGTGAACTTGTGTTTTCTAAGAAATTTACGGATTTAGTCTTGTATTTTGGGGCTTTTTTTGATATATGAGTATAAGGTAGGAATTCAGGTTTCTTTGCATGTGGCTGTTTATTGTCTCAGCATTATTTGTGGAAGAGACTATTCTTTTCCCATTGAATAATACTGACAGTCTTGTAAAACAATTGTCTATAGATGTATAGGTTTATTCCTGGATTTTCAATTTTATTCCATTTATTATTTTGATTTTCTTATTGGTATGATTGTTTTTCAAATATGGTTTTCATTATAATAGCTTTATAATTTGACTAGAAAATGCAGAAGTATCTCCTTTCCAACTTCCAATGGCTTGTTTGGAAATCCATGTGAATTTTAAAATTAGCTCTTCCATATGTAAAAAAAAAAACGCTGCTGGGATTTGACTAGAAATTATATTGAATTTATAGAGGATTTTTGGACAGAATTGATACCTTAACAATGAGCATTCTAATCCATAAACTTAGACTGTATTTCCATTTCTTTCATCATTTCTTTTTACTACTTTCACTGTGTAAATTTTGCACCTCTGCTGAATTTATTTGTAAATATTTTATTCATTTTGATCCTATTATGAATAGAATTGTTCTCTCTATTTCATTTTGGATTGTTCATTGCTATGAGTTGTACAAAATACATGCTACCGTAGTTCATGAACTTTATTTTTTCCATGATTCTGGAAAAGATGGCTATGTTTGCGTTCATGCTGGAAAAATAGCCACAGTTGCGTTCACCACTTCATGCAGACTTTGCAAGCAAAAGCACAGTTTTGCCAAATACTTGTGTTTGTGAACGAAATTGTTCACAAACAAAAGTGTTTATGAACTGAGGTACTACTGTATAATTGATGTTGATAGTACATCCTGAAACTTTACATTTATTACCTTCAAGATGATTTTGGGGTAAGTTTTAAGAATTATGTCTACATAAGGTCATGCCTTCTTTTAATAGAAATAATTTTACTATTTCTTCCTCAACTATTTGTTTTTTGGGTAACAAGAATTGAACTCAGGACCTTGCACTTGCCAGGGCGACACTGTGCCACTGAGCTACATCTCTGACCTTCCTCAACTATTTTAGTTTTCTTCCATTCTTCCTTCCTTCTTTCCTCCTTCCCTCACTTTCTTTCTTCCGTTTTTTTCTTTTGGATGTGCTAGTAGAACTTCCAGTATAAGTTTGGATAGAAATGGCAAGGTAGGATATTTGTGTAGTGTTTCAAATCTAAAGAGGAAATTTTCTTTTTAACACTGAGTAAGATCTCTGAATTTTCTATATATGCACCTTATCATATTTTGAAAATTCTTTTATTTTTCATTTAAGTGTTTTTTAGTGTAAAAGGCATAAATTTTGTTAACCTTTATTTTTCTGCATCATTTGAAATGACTGCATGATCTTTTTTTCTTTGTTCCATTAATGTGTATTGCAGCAATTGACTTTCATATGTGAAACCACCCTCACATTCTTGGGAAAAAATCTTACTTGTGAAAGAAACAAGCAATACCTGGCTGTCTCATTTTTCCCCTCCAGCTGGCGAAGGAGATGTGGCTTAGCCAGTGTGTATCTACCCCTGCCCCTTGCTTTCCTTCTTCCCTTTGTGCTCCAATGGACAGTTTGCCTGAATGTCCTTGCTGGCCATCAAACTTCTTTCTTTTTCTTTAGTGGTACCAGGGATTGAACTCAGGACCTTGCGATTGCCAGGTAAGCACTCATTCTACTGAGCTATCTCTCTGAGCCTAAGTTGATAAGTTTTTCGTTGTTGTTGTTTTTGTTTTTTTGGCTCAGGCTGCCTTGACGATTGAACTACCATCTCCTGTACGTAACCGGAATTACCCACACAGGCTCTTAAACAACTGAGATAACGCAAAAGTCCCCGCCCCAAACTTCTATTTCCCACTCCAACATGATTGCAGCCAGTCAGCATAGCGCCCCTCCCCAACCCCAAGACTTTAGAGGATATGGTTACATTTTTATTTTCTAAATTTTATTTATTTAGTCTTTTTTTGAGATAGAGTCTTGCTAAGTTGTTCAGGTTTACCTTGAACTCATGGTGATCCTCTTGCTTCAGCCTCCCAAGTTCTGGGATTATAGGTGTGCGCCACCATATGAAGCTACCATTACATTTTGAATGGAGAGGGCATACTGGAAATACTAAGAGTGGAAAGAGATCTGAGCCCCTTATTTAGATACTCAACATTTACAGCAAGCCTTCCACAAGATTCCCACATTTCAACACTTCCCCCATCTGACACAGGCTATTTAAGCACCAATCCCCAGCCACTTCTAGAGTTTTAATCTCAGAGGGCTCCCTCTTGTGTACTATAGCACAGGTCCTGTTAAAATGAATATCCACTAAAAGTATGGATTCACCTACTCATGACTGTATATCTAGCTGGGATTTTTATCCTGAGTGGTGTGGACAGAGTAGTCATTTCCAAAGAAAGGAAAAAATAATAGAGCTGTCAATACCACAACTCCAGAGAATATCACTGAACAAAGATCAGCAATAGGGACCAACACCTACTAGAGCTGATCCATGGTAGCCAGCACAAACTGGCACTGGCAGGTGATGGGCAGCAGTGGTAGAGATCAGCTCTTGGTAGAGTAAACCTAGTGTCCAGGACAGGCTGGCATCAGAACATGACAGCCAGCAGTTGCAGTGACTAGCAGCTGGGCCAGCATCCAGTACTACCATTGTCAAATGATGACATCAAGGCTGCTAAGCAGCATAACGGGTTTGCTGTGAGAGCACAGGCATAGCCAAAACCACCACTAAATCAAAGCCAACATGGGAAAGGAAAAGACTCACATTAATATCATCACCGGACACATGGACTTCAGCAAGTCTACCACCATTGGCCATCTGATCTACAAATGCAATGGCATCCACAAAAGAACCATTTAGAAATTTGAAAAGGGGGCTGTTGAGGTGGGGAAGGGTTCTTTTAAGTATGCCTGAGTCTTGGACAAGCTGAAAGCTGAGCGTGAGTGTGGCATCACTGTTGACATCTACCTGTGGAAATTTGAGACAAGCAAGTGTTATGTGACCATCATTGATGCCCCTGGACACAGAGACTTCATCAAAAACATGATTACAGGCACATTTCAGGCTGACTGTGCTGTCTTGATTGTTGCTGCTGGCGTTGGTGAATTCAAAGCTGGTATCTCCAACAACGGGCAGACCCGTGAACATGCCCTTCTGGCTTACATCCTTGGTGTGAAACAACTAACTGTCAGTGTTAACAAAATGTATTCCACGTAGCCAAGCTAAAGCCTGAAGAGATATGAGGAAATTGTTAAGGAAGTCAACGCCTACATTAAGAAAATAGGCTACAACCCTGACATTGTAACTTTCGTGCCAATTTCTGGTTGGAACGGTGACCACATGCTGGAGCCTGGTGCTAACATGCCTTGGTTCAAAGGATGGAAGGTCACCCATAAAGATGGCAATGCCAGCAGAATCACACTGCTTGAAGCTTTAAATTGTATCCTTCCACCCACCCGCCCAACTGACAAGCCTTTGTGGCTGCCCCTCCAGGATGTCTACAAAGTTGGTGGTATTGGCACTGTCCCTGTGGGCCGAGTGGAGGCTGGTGTTCTCAAACTCGGCATGGTGGTCACTTTTGCTCCAGTCAACGTCACGACTGAAGTCAAGTCTGTTGAAATGCACCATGAAGCTTTGAGGGAAGCTCTTCCTGGGGACAATGTGGGCTTCAATGTCAAAAATGTGCCTGTCAAAGATGTCCTCTGTGGCAGTGTTGCTGGTGACAGCAAAAATGACCTACCAGTGGCAGCAGCTGGGTTCACAGCTCAGGTGATTACCCTGAACCATCCCAGTGAGATCAGTTCTGGCCATGCCCCTGTCCTGGACTGTCACACAGCTCACATTGCTTGCAAGTTTGCTGAGCTGAAAGAAAAGATTGAACGGTGGACTGGTAAGAAGCTGGAAGATGGGCCCACGTTTTTGTAATCTGGTGTTGCTGCCATTGTTGACGTGGTTCCACGCAAGCCTATGTGTGTTGAGAGCTTCTTTGACTACTCACCTGGGTCATTTTGCTGTTTGCAATATGAGACAGACAGTTGCTGTGGGTGTCATCAAAGCCGTGGACAAGAAGGCTGCTGGAGCTGGCAAGGTCACCATGCCTGCCCAGAAAGCTCAGAAGGCTAAATGAATATTACCCCTAACACCTGCCACCCCAGTCTTAATCAGTGGCAGAAGACCGGTCTCAGAACTGTTTCTCCCAATTCACCATTTAAGTTTAATAGTGAGACTGGTTAAAGGTCGTAAAACCTTCAGAAGGAAAGGAGAATGTTTTGTGGACCATTTTTTTTTTGGCGTGTGGCAGTTTTTAAGTTATTAATTTTTAAAATCAATACTTTTTAATGGAAACAACTTGACCAAAAATCTGTCACAGAATTTTGAGACCCATTAAAACAAAGTTTAATGAGAGAATAAAAAGACTACTAGCAGAGCTGTATTCTCATAATCACAATTTCCGTGTGAACCAAGTAAAAGAACCCTAGGCTGGACTTTCCATGGCAAGTCTCTTCTCATATTTTTATTGTCAATGCATTTGTGTCTTTAATTTAAATAACGTCTCTTGTAGAAAGCATATAATTATGCTGTTATGCTGTGGGGGGTTATTTTTGTTTTCATTTGTGTAAGAAGGTGTTGCCAAAAAGTCTAAGCTGACCCCAAATTCACTGCATAGCCTAGACTGGCCTTGAAATCATGGGAATCATCGTGCTTCAGTCTCCTGAGGGCAGAGATTGCAGGCACATACCAATAAACCCGGCTGCTATACTGTTCTTTAAATTCTTGTGTGATAATCTTTGCCTCTTCATTGTTTAATCCATTCATATTTAGTATTATTATTGATAGAGTTAAATTTACACTTGTCCTGTTGCTTTTTGCTTTTTATATGTCTTATGTCGTTTTTCTCTATTCTTCCTTTACTGTTTTTTTTGCATTAAGTGATTATTAGCTAAGGTGATATTTTTTTTCTTTTTTTTTCCCAATTCTTTTATTGTTTAAATTTAACAATGGTTATAGTACATATTTTCATCATCGGATCAGTTTAGATTAATACATATAGGTATATAAGATTGATCAAACAACTAAACATTAACCTTTCTAAATCCACATTACTTTTTTT
>PVJA010028849.1:0-27230 GCA_004027025.1 Myocastor coypus | reverse complement strand
AGCATTAATCATGATTTTTACCTCACAATATGTTCAGAGATCAATTCTACATGAAATATACAGATTAAGATAAAGACATAAATTAAAGGGCCAGAGGGATAGCTCAGTAGAATAAGCACTTTCCTGACAAGTGCTAGGTCTTGAATTCAATCCCAGGTACCTCATAACAAAACAAAACAAAATGAAACAAAACAGAAAATACATAAAATAAATCTACTAGCTAAATCACAGAAGGGTGGTTTCATGACCTTGGAGAACATAAACTCTAATTATAAATAAGAAAAGATGAGTTGAGATGAGAGAGAATGAAAGATAATCCAGGAGATCCATTGCAGAAGAATTGTCAGTTCAAGCACAGCCTGGGAAATTTAGTCATATTTTGCCTGATATTTAAACATGAATAAGTGCTATGCTCAACAGAGAAGCCCTCAGTTCAAGCTCTAGTTGCATTAATAAGAAAAGAAACAAAGAAGGACATATTAATTTTACAATTCTTATTCTTGAAAAATAATGATTGAGCAGATGAATAGGTAATACACAGATTGTGAACCTGTGTTTAGAGTGTGTACATACTTTGATAGATGCTTTTGTGGCAATGTAAAAGTTGAACTAATAGATAATTCCATAAATAACTAAGAAGGATTTTAATGAATGTTAAAAAGAGGAGTATACAAATGGTCAACCAAACTGCCAAATCTGAATAGGAAAAATGCAAATTGAAATGAAGTACAATTGCCACAAAATTTCCAGGATTTTGAACCAAAAATAACACTGTAGGAACTTTTCATGTGTAGCTGATAGGTGTATAAAATAGCATTAGTAGGTTGAAAAATCATTTGGTGGAACCAATGAAGGCAAAAAATAGTATTTGTTTTTCAAGCGAATAATTTTATTCTTTAGTTAGTACTCAGCATATACACATACATATATTGAACAAAACATGTACACAAATATGGATAACTAAATTATGTATTAGAAGCTAATAATGAGAAAAAGTGCAAGTAACTGCTGATGGCAGGGTGGAGATGGATAAAAAATGGTTTCCTATTTGAAAAATAAAGATTATACAGCAATAACCATACACAGTCTATTGCAACACAGAACAGTAATGCTAACTATCAAGTTTATACTATTGTGTCAAGAACTAAGATGCTAAGAAGAAATATAACCTATGATTCTGCTTACCTGTATTTAAAATATAGATAGAATTAATACATGGTAAAATCAGTACTGTGATTGAGGTGTAGTAACTGAAAGATCATAAAGAGTGTTCATGATATGCTACTATTATCCATTTAATATATGATAAAAACATTGTAAACAACAATATCAAATAAGCTTGCTATTCTCACACTTGTTTCCATTATATATAATGAATTAATATAAAATTATGGTTTTTGGTATACACAAATAGCTTAAACACGATATGCTGTATAATAGAAGAATTAAAGATGACATAAAAAGCAAAAAATAAAATTAGCGAAATGATTTTCTAGTAAAGGTATTGAAGACAATGCTTTAAAAAATAATTTCTCTCTTGTGAAGATTAATTTCCTATGCTCAAATATCAATACAATATGGAACTATTTATTGTAGAATAATAATTCTGCAAAATTAAAAAGATTTTTAAGACTTTTAGAATATACTTCTCTTTGGACTAAGAGGAAGCAGATACATACACAGTCAAATGTTTTGCAATTGCAGTGGGCCACCAGTGAAGTTTGTAATTTTGGAGGCTATTGAATCTAAGCCTCCTAAAGCTCATAAGACTTTTCATACTACACTGTTGTAAGTTTCCAGACTTAAAGATGAAACTGATTTATTAAAATAGACTGCATAGTTTGGAGAGTCCTTTAAGAAGGAATGAAAATGTACTATACATATATCCATATGCATACATGTACTTATATATGTATAAGTACATGAGGATTTAAAATTGTATAAAGTGATTACAAAACAATTTTATGGCTAAAGCTATAGATGTTATCTACAAATTCACTGACTTTATAGTAATTTACTATGGCGGCATTATGGACGAAGGGTATGAAAAAGCTTAGAATTTTCTTTTTTTTGTACATTTTATATTATACCACTCTCAATCATCACGCACAGTCAAAAGCATACATACCCACACAAGCTTCCCAATGGTAGTAAATGCTTATGAGGTACTAGGAGCTGTGTTCAACATGGTTCAAATTAATATAAATAGCCAATGGGCCAGAAAGATAGCTTAGTAGAATAAATGCCTGGCTGGCAAGCCCAAAGTATTGAGTTCAATTCTCAGTGCAGAAAAAAAAAAGAGTAAATAAATAAACAGATAAACAATAAAAGAAAAAAATAAATATAAATATCCAGATTTTCTTGGAATTTAATTGGCAATGCTCAAATTAGCCATAGAAAATCAACATGAATTTTGGAATTAATACAACTGCTGAAACTACAAGAGAAGCTGGGCTTCAAATATCAACGCAGAGCAGATACAGTAACAGCAAACAGCAGATTTTAGGTGAAGGTGCAAAACACACTCTTTGGTGCTGTTCTTTTGAAACTACAGAAGCCAAACAGCAACACTGGTTAGTGAACGAAAGAATGGTTCAGTCACACCAGAGCTTGTCTCTTCAGTGGTGACAGCAGAGAAGAGTTTGTCAATGTTTGAGAAATCTGATGAAAATCACAGTTCCAGAGCCTTCAAGGCACTTTGAAAATTGTAAGACAGGCAGAGTTTATGCCTCTCGTGCAAATCACTGGGACTTCCTAAGAGGAAGAGAGCAATATCAAATGTATGATTACTGCTCACGTCCACCTGCTATGCCAGGACTGGACTGAAGGACAAAGGTTACAATTTAAAAGATTTTTGCAGGGAATAATGTAAGAAAAGGTCGAGGCCCAAACAACGGCATGGAACAAGAGGTACAGAAATTAATTATTTTCAAGCATTTGCCAATGGGTATGGCTTATTTCAGTGGTACTAAGGGAAAGGTGAAATAATAATGAAGTGTGATAGTGTGATTTCAACTTATGGCCTTTATAAATATAAAAGAATTGTGAGCCAGATCTTGTGGCACATATTTATCATCCCAGCACTGGCAGGCTGAGGCAGGAAGATCACTGCAAGTGCAAGACCAGCCTGGGCAACAAAGTGAGCTCAAGGCCAGCCTGAACTGCATAGCAAGACCCTGTATGAAAAAGACACACACACACACACACACACACACACACACACACACACACATATACAAAATACCAACAAATTGTAATTTTGTTTAATGAGCTTGTAAAAAATATTAAAAAGTTTTACTATATTTTGGTAAGGTATTTAACAAATGTATTTTCAAGTGGTATTTCTGGTAAAACCAGGTATGAATTGTTTTTGTTCCTCAGTGTGCCATAACTAGCAAAAACAAGACTAGAGAGTTTGGGGAGCTTTGCAGTTAAAATAAATAAAATAATTTTAAAAAATTACTAAATCTTTAAAATATTAAATATACCCTTAGAATGAAATTAAAGCAAGAAACTTAGAAGTTAAATAAGCACTAAAGCTAGTGTTCAGCCCGATGATTTTCTGCCAAAACCATTTGAACTTCAGGCTCTCCTCAATGTAGTACAGAAGATAAAGCTTAAAACCTGCTTAAGGAAGAGTTAGGTTGGAGAGCCCAATAAAGCAGAACCTTAATAACTTAGTGTGAAAATTAAACTGCATAACATACAAAATGTCTCACAGAAATGCTTGCAAACTTTAACCATGGCAGGAGTCCATGTAGTAAATTCTTTTTACACATTTATAATTAAAGGAAACATTTTATATTTGGGGAACTCAATGATAGTAGTATAATTCAAAATTGTCAGCACAGTGACTAAGCTTTAACACAATTCATAGAATGGAGATCATAGTGTTTTGATAAATATGGAAAATGTGCAATAAAATTCAGCATTCATTCTTGATAAGATTTTAATGATTTTTTTCCAAATATGTTAAATCTATAGTGAGAAATTTATAAAATGTGGCTGTAACATGTTAAGTAAATCTGCAAATGGCAGAGATAGAGCTATTTCAAAGATTGGAGGATACAACATACTTAAAAGGGTACACATGTTGATGAAAGACTCCTAATTGTAAAACCCTAAAAAGCTTTGTTTTACTTAATTGTATATTTTGTGTTTACTTTAACAATATGATTTTCAAATTATTGTCAGAGAGCTAGTGGTCAAGAACAGCCAAAGGAATTCTAGAATAGAACAATGGGGAAAGACTGGTCCTTCCAGAAACTAAGAGAAACTATAAGTTACAGGGCTTATGAGAAAGGTTTAGAAGAAAAAGAGACATAGAAGTTCAAAAGACAAAAGAGTAAATCTGGACATACACTCAGTGCACAGAAGTCAGGACTTTTGACTTGAAATTGAATGACGTGGAAGAATAATGTGGAAACCATAGATTGTTCAGTAACACTCAGTATGACAGTTGTACCAATTGCAATGCAATATTAGTGATGGTTGGCTACTAGTAGGGGAAACTTAAGAATTTAGTATTTCATTTGCATTGAAAAGTCAAGTAGGGCTGGGGAGATAGCTCAGTAGAATAAGTGCTGGCCTGGCAAATGAAGGATCTGAGTGCAATCCCTGGTCCCACAATAAGTAAGTAAGTAAGTAAGTAAGTAAGTAAGTAAGTAAATAAATAAATAAATGTATGTCAAGTATGGGGGCCAGAAAGATAGCTCTCCCATCTAAGCACCTGCTTAGGCAAGCTTCGGCAAGTGTGCAAGGACCAAGGTTCAGTCCCTGGAACCACATGCCATGCCAGCCCCACCCTCAGAGTGTGCTGAGCCAGCCACAAAAAATAAAGAAATAAAAAATAAAAGTTAAATGTCCTAGCATTCATGCTACTGAGGCAGAAATATCTCTGAAAGTCGAGGCCAGCCGGGTGTATAAAGTGAGCTCAAGGCCAGCTTGAACTACAAAGTGAGTTGAGGGAACCCAGTAAGAATGAACTTTCGATGATGAGGGATCAGTTATTTAGAATTTTGTCTTCCCAAGGAGCTCTTAATCATTTCCAGTATGATACAAATGACTTCTATTAAAATGCAAGTAAACTATGTAAACATGAACATTTCTAAGTCTCAGTCGTGTTGCAAAAAGGGTAATAATTAATAGACTGCCAAAAAATCCTAAAGTAGCTCTGTAAATCACTGGCATGGAAAGTTGCAAAGTATATGCCAAGCGTAAAGCAGACAAGTATCGATACCATGGCAGCAAAGAAGACAGGATGATATATTTGTGCATTATTTTATTTCCATGTGAAAATCATTGTTTGTTATTTGAGTTTCTTGTTGAAAGAAAGTGTTGTGAGTCTGCTGAACTGCTGACAGTTTATCTATGCAGGCAGGGTGGAGCTAAGACTGAGGTCATTAAATGGCCTTCTGATCATTTCTGAATACTTATTTAGCCAGTGTTAAATTTTTGTGCTTTCTAGGAAACAGTAAAATTTTTATTGTAATTACAAAAGCAATGTTATAAAACTTTCAATGTTATGTATGAGAATTAGCTTTGAGCTGGGCGTGGTGGCTCACACCTATAATCCCAGCACTTGGGAGGCTGAGACAGGAGGATGGATGTGAATTTCAGACCATTCTGGGCTACCAAAGTGAGCTCAAGGCCAGCCTGAACTGCACGTCGAGACCCTGTCTCAAAAAGACAAAAAAAAAAAAAAAAAAAAAAAAAAAAAAAAAAAAAAAAAAAAGAAAAAGAAAAGGTCTATCAGCAGGTTTTTTTGTTCTTTTTAATGAGAGTGAAATTGATATTAGCACTGCTCACCAAATTTGGGTCTTCTTGATCCCATAGCACGCTATATAAGAATGTCCACTTTCCAAGCCTTTGCTTTGCAAATCCTGGTTGCCTTGGCTCTGGTAGAAGCCAGTGATCAATTTTTCTGCCAATTCTTCTCTAGGTTCTGACTGGTAAAGACTATGTTGATCTGCAGGTTCCATACATTGTACAAAAGGTAAATTATACTATGGTAATTCAATGAAGATTTTGAGCTCCTATCATCACAACACAACCTCCACCATCTTGAAGAGACTAATGGAGAAAGCCAAGCAGGAAAGTTGAACTCCAGAAGAGGTAAATGCAAATGAATGGAAGGAAATCCGAAACTTCAAACTGATCTAGAATCAATAAAGGAAAGGAGTTTGATAAGTAAGAAACTGTAGCAAATATTATGTGGTGGTATATCACCTTGTAGTAGGACTTGGGTTATGTGCACAAGTCAGTTTTCATTACTAATATCTGTACCACACTTTTTTCCTGTTATATTTCCTCTACTTAAACATTTTTATTGTCCTTACATCAGCAAAAGTGGAGTGCAGGATTTGAGCCCTAAAGTTAGAAAAAAAAAATCATTGCCAGAAAGAAAAGAAAACAAATTTCAATATGTTTATTGTTTGAAGGACAAGAGAAGAATTTTCTAGCATTTTATTATGCAGGTGTGGGGTGGCACCACTTTATAAGTTGTATAGTGAGTCATTGGTAAAGACTTACAGACAGGCACCAGTTGCAAACTAAGACACATGCACACTCAAAGCAAGCAGAGCAAGGGCTAGAACAAGATGGCTGCTGCCCCGAGTTTGGTCTTTCTTTTTATATATCTTGAATCTCAGTCTTTGGGTTAATTTAGGTGAACATAACAAGATCCCAACATATGTGCCCAAGGTTTGTGTTTAGGCTTGAGAACCTGCTAGGCATCTGGGAGCAAGGACACCAAAACAGGGAGTCCTTGAGTTGGAGGGTTCTTGGTTACCCCCTCACTGTCCTGTTTTCTTTTTCTGCATCCTACATGCCCTGAAGGAGACTTAGCACATCTCTGTCTTAACTCTTTCTTATTCTGACAGTGACTGAGGAACTTCAAAATTCAAAAATGAAAACCTAGGACTGATTATTATTTTAAGAAATGTATCTTTTCATTGGTTTGAGTGTTTAGTTGTTGTCTGTGCTTTGGTTTGCATCTTTTTAATGCAAATTTCCAAATTAAAAAAAAAAAAAAAAAAAAAAAAAAAACATTTGTTGATTATTTGAGACATATCTTTAAAACAATTTCCTACACATCATTTCCTGTGTGAGTCCTTTTTGACTTCCAATATTAAAACATAGAATGATACTGCTTTTATTCCATAAAATTAAGTTGCATAAAACAAATCATGGGCTAAAATGTATACAGCGTGATCATATAAAACCCTACAAGATAATGCAGCTCTAAAATTCAGATTATGACTTTGTCCTTACTTTGGCTTTCTCATGGACTTTTATTGAAGAAAGCTTTTAAACTTCATGAAACAAGTCTCATTCCTGTTAAATATAGTTCGAGCAGAGGAGGTTTTGCTATGTTTAAATTCCATTAGCGCATTGTGGTATTTTCACTTCCTAAGCGGACCTTTTAACTTCTGAAATAAATCTTTGAGGTCTAAGCTTATTGCTCTCAGCAAAAATATGATTTCAATGACTAAGAAAAGTATTTTAAGACAATAGTAATTTTTAAAAGCAGGAACTTATGAAATGTTTCCCTATCATGAATATCTAGCTGCAATTTATTTGAGAATAAAATGTATGTTAGAATATATAAGTTTTAAGATTTCTATGAGACAGAGTAAAACTAAACTGAGTATTGAATCAATAAGTATGTTTCCTTCTCATTTATGAGAGGATATGCTAAATAATAAAGTAAGTAGCTCAAACTAACTATATCATTAAAAATATTGTAGCATCATTTAAAACTATACATTATAATTCTTTGCAAATTTTTATGCTAGGTTTCAATATAGAGTGAGTTCAGTTCTATACCCTCATGGAATGCAAAGTTTGTTTCTGTCTACATAGGTTAAATAGATGCATTCATAATTATATGAAGTAGAATATAATGGTAATTCAATTCATGATACATATTCAAAAGGTATGTAATCTGTTGAGACAATTTTCTTAAGGATTACATTATTCTGATTCACAAATTTAACTCAAGTTCTTAGCTAGGTATGGACCACTGATTGATCATTGACAAGTACCTCATCTCTATATGGAAACAGCCTAAAAAACATTCCAAAGATGGAAAATCCCACAAGGTCAAACCCAAGAGAGGAAGCAGCAGTCAAGTGTTGTAGGATTCCTTACTTAGCTAATTTATGGCAAAGTGCTTTCAAGGGGCATGACTGAGAAGAGAAAGAGTTGTTATCACAGCTCCTAGGAACCTGAATTGTTGCAGGGGGCAAAGGTAAAATGGGGATCAGAGATGGGAGATTGTGTGGGACCTGGTATTTGGCCTTGCTGTTCCCAGGCACCTGTCTTACAAACATAGCTTCTGACATTAAAGTTTTGTTTCCTAGAAAAACACAGTACTTGAACTACAAGCAGAAGAGGATAAGATCAGACTTAGGAATATAAATAGGACTGAGAGAAAAATGAAAGCTATTTTCCTATACTACTATTACTGAGTATAAATGGAGCCATCTGGTATGTATCCAGGAAGCAGGAAATTATAAGAACATTTATGGAAAGCAAGATTCATTGTAGTTCACTCCAGAGTAATGACCTCCAATCAACCACTTTTTTTTTTTTTTTTTTTTTTTTTCAGAAAGCTGCCAATCAGCTTCAAGTGTTTCAGCTTTAAGTGCAATGTGGACATGGAAATCTTATTGTACTTTTCAGGGAGGCCACTAGCAGGAAATGAGAACAACCAAAACTAACCAAAGATGGAAAAGCTAAAGAAGATGAGTTAATGCATGAAGTGATAAATGAAGGTAAAACAGAAAAATACTGAATGTTCTACATATGGATGTAACAATTCTTTTGGGACTTTAAATAATTGCTCTGTTCACACATGAGAAATAAAAGAAAAGATTCAGATAAAGTTAAAATATTAATGGGTGTGATCATAAGGCTTACTGAATTTTTCATCACAGATGCAGGTTGAAAACTACATCTGCATTTCTTCTCCATCCGTCTTGTTAGGCATGTTGGTCGCTTCACTTTTCATTTCAGTGTCTTTGTTGTTTGAAACATTATCTCCTATTTAACATTTCCACTGTCCATTTACTGTCAATTTTTTAGAAAAAACATTATATATAAACCAATAGAAAAATGTTATCATGGTAATTTTAGTCTATTTCTAAGATTTTAGAAGAAAAATGTAGATGTAAATTCAGGTTTTCAATTCTAAAAATTACACTGCAATAAACATTAATGCTAATTAACAGTAATTCTATCTCAGTGTACTGAACTCAAATGTTTCCTCCCTTCATCTGGTGTGGTCTTTTTCATATGCAAATGTATGTGGGTGGGTCAGTGCTTCAGTATCGTGTAGGGTGGAGCCTGCTGCCAAACACAGATGATAAAAGCAAGCCAATCAAACCTTGTCTGTCAGCCATCAAACCCAAAATTTAAATATAAGAAACATTTTCAAATTTGCAAATTGCTAGTTAGAAAGAGATATGATGCTATGAGATATGGGTGAGTTATTTTAATATTAACCTAGTAGAACAAGTATGTGTGAAATTTTGTCTGTCTTGAACTCAATAGCAGCATTCTGTTATGATTCTTTTATGAAGGAAGGAGCCATTAAAAACAATTTAGTCTCAAGGAGTTTTCATCTTATATATTCTTCGTAAATCAGTAGCCTGAATGTTGTATCACACTTTGATGAGGTCATTTGATTCTGTTTCTGCTTTTTGTGCTATGCCTGGAAAGGCCACTCCTCCCTGTAAATCAGAGACTATTAACCAACACTTGTGAATTCTTGTGTAGTTTCAGGCTTTCGTCCTTTGATCTATTTATTTGTTCATATTATAGGATGATGAAGCTAACTTATATTCCCATTTAAATGATGTACAATTACGTCTCATTTAATTTTTACTCATTGCTGGGACAAGATACCAGCTCTCAAAATGGAGAAAGAAAAGATTTACTTAGTGTACAGTTAGTGGAGGTTTCAGACCATACTTAGCTGACTCCAAGGCAAATGGCAGCAGTTCATGGCGGCAGAAAACAATGAAAAGTAGAGATAGAGCAGTAGCTACAGCACCCATTGTGCCTCTCTCCCTTTCTTCTAAGCAGACTTCGAAGAATGGTGCTCCACTACCACGATTGGAGGTCCTCCGAATTTATGCAGCTGCAAGAGATTAAGCTCCTTCGAAGCAGCACGGCTGTGACTTGCAGTGAAGATCAGAACTCCTCCCAGGAAGCAGAATGCAGAAGCCTTTCTAACTTCCTCATATATCTCTTTTGTGCTGAGTCACCCTGGGGCAAGTCCCCCTTACCCTAGGGTGAGGCCCCAACTACCCAGGGTGTAGAACGGACAAGTGGATCCAGCCAAGCTTCCAACATCTCAGGCTGACACAATGAATTTAACCAGCACAGAGTGTCACTGTCTTTTACATTAGTGCTTATTCTTCATGTTTTATATCATTTATGTAAGAATAGTTCTATTTGTGTTATATAAGTAAATATATTATATGTATGTACTTAATATTTTTACTAATTCAAAGTTATCCATTGAAAAGTGGTAAATTAAGAGACCACAAGGAAAGGGCATTACATGGTATATTTTTTTTCTTCCAGAGATGCTTTTGCTTACAAGATGAAATTCTAAGGTCACAGTGCTTAAAATAAACTCCTCCAGATTAAATACAACTTTTAATTGTAGTGCCACTCATACAATATCTGTAATCAGAATCTGATCTCTGGTTTATACAAATGTGCTCTAAACATGCAGCTTTAACCTGTAATGATTTCAAGGACTTTGTCATTATCCCATCTTCCAGGGCGAGGTGATTTCTAATTACTGCATATCATAATGTTTAATTTCATGTGATAAGCTTGAAACTAATAGATGAATGGCCCTGTTTATTTTGGAGGGCACAATAATTTGAATAGAATGTCATGAAAAAAATACCCTACACTTAAGAAATAGTTAAGAAGTAACAAAGGTGAAATGCACAAAATAAGATATATAGTTTAAAAAGGAGACTTAATGACATTATTTCAGTGCATACAAAACAAAAAGAGAATAAAAGCCTTTTTTTACCTTGCAAAACTTCTTAGAAATAGACTAAAATGAAAGTGATATCCATTCTTCTATTGGCTTATGTATAGCATTTTTAAAAATTCACTGTAGATGGGCAAATCTATTGCTGAAAATATAATATAGGGTGAGGGTGCATTTTGAAATATCTAGATTATTTTTTACTTTTGATAGTAGTGAGACATTTAACAATAATATGAGCAGGTAGACAAGCTAAATGATAGTTTTTACTTTACTTGTTTTAGAAAATTATTTCTTGCGGTTTCCTTTTTATAAAATAAAAAGATAAAAATGTAAGGTCTCCTGATGCATAACAAATTATAAATATATGCTTAGTACTGTACAGAATTATGAACGGGCTAGCAAAGAGTTAATAGAGCACCTCTCTACTCTGTGCTGTGTACATTTATGTCATAGAGATAACCTCTTACTGTCAAGGAGCTAGGCTGTTTAAAGAAATGCACATTATATTCAAGCATGGCTGACATTCCACTCTTTTGAATGCAGAAAGTGGTTTTTGCTAACTCCATTTTGCCGCTCATAGAAAGTTGAAAAAAAAAAAAAATCAATAGCTGCAGGTTGATGAAACCTAAATCCATTTGATTCCTTTCCACCATTGCCATTATGCAGACACTCGAATGTGATGTATTTAGTTCATGCAGTACTTATTGCGCTCAAGCACAGCTTCTCATCAGGGAAAAATTAGACCAGATGAGAAGTAATCAAGAAATTCTGGAGAGCTTACTAAGATCTTCCTTCTAACTGCTTTTATTTTTTCCTCTGACTCTGGCTCCCAGTGTTCTACAACAATAAAAAGTTGACATCTTTGCCTTAAGGCTACAAAAAGTTCTGGAGAATTATTTTATGTATCTATTTTCTACAGTATTTTATTTAATATCAGACACCATAATAAAGAGTATTCGTCTAATGAATAACAAATTGAAGTGCTTTTCCCTTAAGGAAATTACCAAAGGCAGTCTTTTTAAAAGAACTGAACCAACAAAAATAACTATGTAAACTGTTCTGAATGTTTTCACTTTTACTAAGTTTGCTCTTTAACAAAAAGACAGATATTTTCAACTAGTTGGTTAGTCTTAAGACTAGGAAGATGTATTTGACAATGAACTGCCACAATTCAAACTACATTTCTGTCTATTACTAGCTGTTTGATTAGTTTTGGAAACATTATTTTTTTCTTTAATGATATATTCTTTCATTTATATTAGAAAGTCATGATAGCACCATCATCAAATGTTTGATGAACAAATAGAATAAGCAATTTTTTTTACTGCAAAACTTTTAACAGAATAAACATTGAATCCATAGTTGCTAACATCCACTCCTTACATTATATTTCAATGTGAAGAGACTATTTTATTTCTTTGTAATGTTTCCTAACAGTGATTTCAATGTTTTACATATTTAATTACCAAAGTGTCTTAGATCACATTGTCAAAATGCAGGTATTAAAATAAATAACTAAATGATCTCTAGTCTAACTTCCCATGATGGTACCAAAAGCAGGAAAATAACAGAGAATCAGAATGACTTGTTTCAGTGACACAACAGTGGTTGGTGAGGACTCAAGACTATGGTTTGGATGTCGTGAATTTTCATAATTATTAAGATTTATTGACATTTCTGAGTACAGCTAGTCTTGTTTTGCAGACAGGTGAACAAACTGGGCTCCAAATTACATATAGTAGAATTTTTAGTGAGAACTTGGATATAGGAACACACATAAAAATTACTCTTATTAGCAAAAGTGTTTGACCGCTTGTTAGGAATTAGCAGTTCTCAAAATTTACTGGCTCTCTGACTGATGGTTGAAGAGTCATTATGGTAGGAAAATTCAACCAGAATATATTGAAGCTGCTCAATTGCTATCAAACAAAACATATGAAATAAAAAAGAAACTACAATGTTGAATCCTCTCAAGAAGAAATGGCTCTATCATCATTGAGTTTAAAGGTATGGGAGGTGTGGCTTCATTTATGTTCACTTCATTTATGTTCTACTTCCTTGAAATTTCTTTTCCCAGATTAAACTGTCCTCTATCATCAATCTGAGTCTCAGGCAGTCTCTGGTTATGAGCAAAATGAAAACAACCTTTCTGAAAAATCATCATACCATTATCTGGAGTACAGTAACTACTATAGCCCTTCTTCCCAGCAGAACTCTCCAAAACTTGGTCTTTGCCAGCAGGATTTCTATCAGCATTCTGATCTTCTCAGTTCTTGCCAGAGTCACCCATGCAGAACCACCAAAGGGATTCTAGTACTACTCTTTCGGGAGACATCTCTGAACTTTTCCTAACACAAGCCATTCCTAGAGGCTCTTGAACCACATGGCCAGGTATAGACACAGCAATGACCAACTTCTCTGATATCAGATTCTCTCTTGTTACTTTATTCTCATTGCTGAAACAGATATTTGATGTCCAGAATTAAGGGAAGAAAAGCTTATTTAGCTCACAGTTTGTGTAGGTTTTGGTCCATACTGGCATGGCTCCAAAGCAGTGGAACAATGGCAGAGGGCAACAGTTCATGGTGGTGGAAAAACAGCAAAATAATAAGAGCAAAAAGGGAGCAGCAAAGGGAGGAAACTTGTTTCCCTCCCTTATATTGTATGCAGGCTACCTACTACAGCATAGTTATAGCACTTACACTATCATTGCAGCACTGGAAAATGAATGAATCAAAAAGTCTAGAAGCCCACCACAGGACTACATGAGCCTTTGGGGGAGAAATCTAGATATAAACCGCAAGCTATAGTAAGGGAAAAATGTTCAGTTCATCAATTGAGAGGATCAAAGCTATTTGTGTGTGTGTGTGTGTGTGTGTGTGACAAGAACAGGAAACCATGCTATCATGACTCAAGACTATATCAATTTTTTTCCTTTGTATGTGTAAAACATATTCTGAGAGCCTTCAAATTTTGACCCTGTTATACTAACTCTTTTAATTTCTGAAACCTATATATTAAAGAGGAAACAGTTGTCTCCCTAGATAAATAAATTCTACAAAGTTACAAAGTTTCTATTAAGGAAAGTTATCTTTGCTTATTCAGCAATGATGGTTAATGCAAAATATTGGAAGGATGAAGTATGTCTTGATTTTGTTGCATTAATTTCTCTTTTTCCTTGTATTTTTATACTAGTGAGAGTAGTAAGTGAGCACTTATGGTGACCATATCCTAAAATAGGCAAGAAAATAAAAAAAAAAAAGCTCAGAACTTTATAAGATGAAAGAAGAACCAACCTATCACAGAAACAATTTCTGCCAACTAATCTACTGATGGAAATAAAAATTGAAGGAAAAATCCAGAACTCACAGGCAGAAGAAGCAAATGATGACTATAATGGTAATCCAATTCAATAGCCATTACAAATATTAGTTGTAAAACATACAAAAGCAAGTCAGACTTTAATTTGAAAACTCTATTACAGAAAAGGCTGGAACAACACATGTGGTGGACAGTATCAGATGCTCAAACACCTGACCCAGTATCTTTGCCTGACAAGTGAGTCTAGCTGGGGTTTTATGGGCAGTGCTTCATTAACTCAGACACTGGGTGCCACGTGTATCTTGTTCATTTCAGGCTTCTTTAGAGCTGCATGCATAAATGCTGATACACCATGCTAGATAGTAACTCGTAGCTAGAAGGCAATGGATGTCCTTGAGAAGAATCTTTAAGTATTGAAATGATAGCAGTTGCAGGAAGCCTTAGGTGGATAGCCCTAAGAGATATTCTGTACACTTCTTTGTACAATATTCCAATAGAAATGGAGTTCACTTGCTCATTGTATTATGTACTACTGTGCACCATGTGGCTCGTCTTCCTTGCCTCACTTCCCTTAGTCTTGAACTCCTTCCTTCTGAGATTATCCCCTTAAAGCATCGTGGAAATGTCAATTGTTGTTTCTTGACATGAGTACTGGAGTTCAAGGGTTGCTCATGCTAGGACGTACTCTGTAAGTAAATGTAACACTGTAAGTTCTGACTGAGTATAAAAGGTACGGTTTAGTGAAGCAATTATTCTACATGTTTACTTGATAAATTAAAATAGTTCTTCAAATTTGAGAATGAAAACATATCATATGATTTTTGGCATAATTATCTTCCATAATCATACTATTGAAAGTCAGATTTTCAGGTTAGCTCTCAGTTTACTGATCAGTACTCTGTATTTCAAAACTAGCTTATTTATCTTCTTTATAGTTAGTACACCCAAACCACTACTATTTTTAGTTTTAAAATTCTGTTGTCTCTGAAATTAATATGTATGCATTTATATTACATCATAAATGAATTAGAAAGAAAGTTCTATTTCTACAAATGTAGTTTGGGCACTATGGGGAATTAGATAAGGGAATCTGAAGAATTATCTGTTTGAATAATATATTTGTGATGAAATTAAATTGAGGAGAATTAGACACATAAGAGAATTGTTAAACCCATGCACAAATTGACTTTAGGTGCCTCTTATGGTATTTTGTTCCTGGAAGCACTCTTATTACATTGTGAATCTCTGTGTCATGTATTCATTAGGGTCTTTTATTACATTTTGGAAGTCAGAAAAATAATTTATATCAATTTGCTTTTCATCTTTCTTGGCTACGTGATTGAATACGAAAACCTACTTTGGTTTCTACATTATGTGCTTATAATTGGGATATATATATATATATATATATCCCAATTATATATATATAATTATATATATATATAATGCACTATATATATATAATGCATTACTTGTTAATATGTTTAAATTTTTCATATAAGATATAAAAGGGTACCAAAACCTGCTATTTTTGTACAACCTAATATATTATGTACCCCCCTTTTTTGAAACAGCATCTAACTTCGTAGTGCAAGCTGGCCTTCAACACATGGTGCTTCTCCTGCCTCGGCCTCGTCAGTGCTGGGATTACAGGTATGCCCCACAAAGCTGCTTGACTATAATGCTGCTGTATTTCTGATGATGTAGTTACACATATACACACACAAACTCACTGATACACTGTCATCTTGATTTCATTCTCCACAATTTTGAATTTGGAAGGAGGTAAGCATGGAAAGTAAAGAAAAGGCAGGAAAAAATTTCTTATATAATTCTGTATAAGACCATTTAGCTAGCTTTGTATCTTTGTATTCTGTGTTAAATGATGGTACTCAGATACTCTACAGTAGCTTAGTGAATTTTCTTTTCCTTTTTCTTTGTTTCCTTTTTTTTTTTTTTTTTTGCTCCTGTTTTCCCCCCTTGCTTATGAATATATATATTGGGTCTTGGAGAGATTAACTTGTCAAATTATCTCGAGTCCATAAAAGTAGGATAAATTTTGAAATCCTTCTCTTTGTTTTAGCTTTTAATGATTTGTATAAAGTGCTTGAGTTTTTGGCTAAATATAATTTTGCTTCAATAAATTATTTAAGATTTAGGTATATGCTAGTTCATTGAAGAATTGATATATTTCTATTCCTTGATAGACTGGAATCTTCCTGACATTTGTCACATTATGGTAAGAAATAACATGACTCATCCTGTCATAATTCTGTCAGGATTATATGTTCTTTGAAAGTACAGCATAAATCAGATTTTAATGGTATATTTGAGAATTGTACATTGTAAAGTTGGATTACAGTGATGTTTATAAAACATTTGCCACTGCTAAAGATAAGTACTATATATGTATAATTGCTGAAAGTTTGTCCCCTATATTGTACCCTAGAAATAATTTTTCTATTGCTATGCATATTTGAAAATTACATTGTAAGCTGGGTGTGGTGGCGCATGCCTGTAATCCCAGCACTTGGAAGGCTGAGGTGGGAGGATCTATGAGAGTTCCAGACCAGCCTGAGCTATAAAACTGAGCCCAAGGCCAGCCTGAACTGTACAGTGAGACCCTGTCTCAAAAAGACAAAAAAAAAAAAAAAGAAAGAAAAGAAAATCACATTATAGGTTTTACTATCTACTGAAGTGATGACAAATACTTAGGTAATTTTGAGTTTGAATACTGAAGGGACAAAAATTCTCAAAAGAGAATTTTGAATTAAAAAGTGAGTTTTAAATTAAATATTTA
Source organism: Myocastor coypus (assembly GCA_004027025.1). Taxonomy (NCBI): domain Eukaryota; kingdom Metazoa; phylum Chordata; class Mammalia; order Rodentia; family Myocastoridae; genus Myocastor; species Myocastor coypus. Next base: position 10,089 of record PVJA010028849.1, on the reverse strand, counting down.
AATAAAATAACATCGCTAAACTTATGTGATATAACTAAACCAAAATAAAGCCTTATAAAACAAGATTGGTTTAATAGCATTTTACCAGGTAACACTTCTTGTCAGAAAACATTATTTCATATAAAGCTATATATAGACTATTCTATTGTAAATGCAGAAATACGGAAAAGGTCAACAGAACTCAACAGTAATTATTGGCTTTTGGTATTTCTATAGGGAAATGATATGTTAATATTAATAGGATAGATATTTGAAAAATTGTGAGGCTGTTTCACTCCTTCCTAATTAATTTCAGTCACTTGATGAATATTTCCATTTCTTCAAGACTGTCTTCCAAAATACAAATTTTCTTGTTGATATCTAAAATGTTTTTCTGTTAATTATTGTCAATCTTTGACAGGAATAAAATTTAATGTTTGACTATAAATTTTAATGCTTATTAAACGGTAATATAATTCAATATGATTTCTTTTGGTTCATGAGGGTCTGCAAAACAATCATAGTCAATTTCTTGTAATCTTGTTTATTTTTAGATTGTTTTTACATTGAATCAGTTCCTTGTTATTTTATTTATTTATTTATTTATTTATTTATTTATTTATTTATTTGTTATTTTTTTGTCTTTTTTGAGACAGGGTCTTGTTATGCAGTTCAGGCTGGCCTTGAGCTCCCTTCTGTAGCCCAGGCTGGTCTCGAACTCGCACTGATCCTCCTGCCTCAGTCTCTGGAGTGCTGGGATTACAGGCGTGCACCACCACGCCCGGCTCAGTTCCTTGTTGTTTATTAATTACACATGGATTAAATATTACTTCAATTCTTAAAACAAACCTTTTTCTCTCTTGCATGGAAATGATTTATTTTACAAGCAATTATTTTATGAAAATTACTTTTATTATCAGCTGAATATATATTCAACTTACTAAACTATATCTTCACTTGGTTATTTTCATTTGTTTTAAAACCTTTAGTAATGTTCTTTCGATAGATTTTAATGCAATATGTTTCTTATGTCTTTTTTTTTTTTTAACGTATTTGGTATGGGAGCTCACTACACTATTCAGGCTCACAGTTTTTAGCCTTTTCAGCACTGGGATTACAGGCATGTGCCACCACATCCAGACTCAGTGGGTGGGTCAGTGCTCCCAGGGGTGGGACTGCTGCAGTATGTGATGCAAGAGATCTAACCCAGTTTGCTTACACAGGCGCTTATTCTGCTGAGCTATCTTGCTGGTCTGCCCTTTATGTCTTTTTAAAACTGGTTATTATGATTTCTTAGGTAGACTAATATAATATCTCTCTGTCTCTGTCTATCTATATGTCTATCTATCATCTCTCTCTCTCTATATATATATATATATATATACTCTATATAATATCTATATATCTATTCAATATATAATATATATTTATATATAAACCTATATATAGATAATATATTATAAATATATATTATATAGGAAATATATATATACATATATATATATATATATAGAGAGAGAGAGAGAGAGAGAGAGAGACAGAGACAGAGAGACAGAGACAGAGACAGAGAGAGAGAGAGAGACAGAGAGAGAGATTATAGTGAGATTCCGTGCTGTACTGTCAGGTAAATAATGCTAGCATTTCACCATGTGCGGAACAATAAAACTATTTGATAAAATAGACAATGGAAAAACCTCGTCCAAATATTTTTCTGTTTTACCTGAAGAATATTCTTCCTAAATCTACATGCCGTCACTCATTCATTTGTTCATGTGTCTTTACATCTGTTTCTTCACTGGCTGCATGTATACGAAGGGAAGAACAAACCACTTACTTTCTAAGACATGCCAGTGTGAAGCCAAGCTACAGAGTAAAAATATAATAAGGTTCTTTCACAGATAGGAATATTTTTTAAAAAATATTTATTTATTTATTTGTGGTATCAGGAATTGAACTCAGGACCTTGTGCTTGTCAGGAAAACGTATTCAGCTGAGCTATCTCCCCGGCCCAACAGGAATCATTTTATATGATTTTGTATATTATTTTATATAGTTTCATGATTACCTAATATTTTGTTCTTAATTTATAAATAATCTCAAGTAAATCCATCTGTAAACCTACAATCTCATTTCTTTAATATATTTTTTATTTCTATTGATATTTCTTTGATCAAAAATTTGAATTCCTTTCTTGAAAAAGCAGTTGCATTTATGCCTTCTTCTAATTCTGCATTAGAAGGGCCCGTCTGTCCCTGGTCTCGTTAGAATTCTGGCTTGGGGAACACTTTGGCTCACCCTGGCCCTCTGACAGCATTTTGCCCTTGGCCGTGCTGACTTCATAGCCAGGTGCATTTGGGTCTGTCTTGTGCTCTTTCTCTCCTTCTTTTTTCAGTACTATAGAACTCAGAACACTTTCTGACTTAGGAAATTTTATGCAGTACTCTTAAACCTTAAACATGATTTTGTCTGTCTTCTGCCAGGTTCTACAGCTCATCAAATTAAGCATTATTTTTTTTTTCAAAATGGCTCCTTTTTGTTAGTGAGGTTCATAACAAATAGGATTACTACTCATTCGATGAGTTTGCAGTTCTCCCTAAAAAGTTCTGGTGAGTAATCTGATGCAACAACTTAGCTAAACCATGATGCTCCAAGACTTAATAACAGTTTTTGGGTGAAATAAACATATCTATGCAAAGACTTTGAAAAAGGTGGGTTGACTGGCATAACACCAGTGAGCCTCATCTAATCAGTTGAAGATCTCAGAAAAGAAGACTGAACCCCAAGGAAGAAAACAGAGTTTTGCCTACAGCTGCCAGGTATAGCACCTACTCTGCCCTGAGGCTCCAACTTGCTAGGTAGCTCTGTAGAACTGGGACTTGCAGAGTCCCTTAAAATAGGATCCAGGTTTTTTGTTTGTTGCTAGTGGTAGGAATTATGTGGGTTTTCTTATTTTTTTAATTATAAAGAAAATTTAAAATAACTTTAAAAATTGATACAGCATTCCAAAACAAGATAATAGGAGGTCAGCAATGGTTGTTATATGGAGAATGTGTTATATTTGCTTTCTCAGAAAAAAAGAGAAAATAATAAAGTAACAGGTAAAACATTAGAGGACTGGCCAAATAGCTTAGTGGATTAAAGCACCTGCAAGCACTGCAGGGGCCAGGAGTTTGATCCCCAGGCCTGCCATGCCAGCCCCATCCCTGGGATGATTTGAGAAGGCAACTGAGACTAGGTATGTGGCATGCACCTGTTATTCCAACGCTTGGGAGGGTATAAACTGGCGAATCACCACTAGTCCAATCTAATAGTGAGGCCCTGAGCACCCTGTAGACCATTCCATAATAATAATAATAATAATAATAATAATAACTATAATTATTATTATTAACAATAACAATAATGTATTAGAAATGATATAGAATTAAAAGAGTGACCCAAGATGATAGGAATTCAACAATGATTGTTTACTGCACATTGTCTTCAAAGTAGTTGCTCAGATTACCAGATATAAGCATAAAAAATTGGTCAAAATAAAAATTTTAGGCATTAACTGCTCCATTCAATGAAACAATAAAATCTAGCAGATAATCATCCTAGTTATCCTGTGTATATACATACATGATTTTCCTCCTCTTTTCCTTTTCTTCATCCCAATTATGTAACCCTTTTGAGCAGTTTCTTTCTCTTTTATTATATCTATTGTACCTTTCACATTTTATTTATTCTTCCAGATTCTTATACTAGGGAGACAAGATGTTTACACATGCAGGTCTGATTTATTTCACTTATGGGTATGGTTTCTAGTTACATCCATTTACCCATAAAAGCCTCAAGTCACTATTTCTGTATAGCTGAGTAATATTTCATTGTATAAAATTACCACATTACTCTTACCCATTCCTTAGTTTATGGGCATTTGGTTTGTATCTCCATCTCTCCCTCCAGGCTGACTTAGAATAAAGGTTGGAGCTTTTGCCCACCCTGCTGCACTGTCGTTTCCAAGCTCCTCACTGAGCCAGACAGTTCTGAAACAGGGATGAATTTTGTGGTTTCTAATTTCTGTTGGAAGTTCTCTGTTGAGTAAAATATTAACAACACCCACTAATATTTGCAGACTAGTGCTGTTAATACAGCTAACTAAGTTCTTCTTTCCATGGAAAGAAGGTGATGATTCTTTATTTCATTTTACATCAATCTATATCTGGAATATGACTAAATATTTTTCTTCTTTTGTTTTTCACAGTACTGGTGATTGAAACTAGGGCTTCTGTCGTTGTGAGTTACATCTCCAGCCTGTTTTTTAAATTTGTTTTTTCTGTTTGTCTTTTTTAGGAGTACGTGATTCAAGTCATTAAGTTGTCCAGGATGGGCACAAGCTTGTGAACTTCCTGCGTTAGCCTCCAGAGTGCTGGGAGCGTATGTGACATTAGCATTCGTGGCTTGAACTCAAACTGTGTTTCTTAATAAAACAATCTACCAAATGAACAAGTTTCAGATTAAATCATTATTATTGCACTTAATACAATTTTATTTGATGTTTTTAATATATGAACTGAAATATCTCCTTTCAAATATCATGACAATATATTTAATCTAATTCTGACAACAATGAAGATACAGATTGCATATTTACAGTAAGTTTTTGAGATGTAACTATTAAATCACAAATTTATAAGTGATATTCTGCTTGGAGCAGAGCTTGATACTGCTTCCCTTCATCAGACTTCAGATCTTTAGAGATCCTGAAGTATCTACAAAAATGAGTGGGATGAAGGAATGTTCACATCTAATGTTTGTTAATTATAAAAATATTGGACATAGTAAAATATTTTTATCTGTGGTACTGTTCCAAGTTACCTCTATACAAACATGAAAGAAGAAAAATTTATAATGCTACATAGAGTTATTAGTAGTTATACATTTTAAAGGTTTAATATCACTTGTAATTCTGATCTAATTGTTTCTCAGAAAGTAATATGATACTGATTATCCACTGTATATCATTCTTAAGAATATATGGCAAGGGCTGGGGAGATAGCTTAGTAGAATAAGTGCCTGCCTGGCAAGCACAAGATCCAGAGTTCAATCCCTGGTACCACACAAAATAAGATAAAATAAAATACAGAGAATATTATGATTATTTTAATAATCCTGAGAAATCTGCATTTTCTATGGAAATTTGAAAATTTGCTGGCCATCTTTGTAGCAAAATATTGCAGCATTATTATGCTATCAGTAAGTTTTTAAAAGCTCACATGAATATATATATATATATATATATATATATATATATATAGCCATTTAAATCTTCATATTGTGATGTTCAAGTCTAGGTATTTTAAGACATTAAGAATAAAAATGGGTATCATACAGCGAAATTTCCAACTAAACCTCTGACGATTTTGGAATTGATGCCTAAAATATTTTCTAGAAGTGAAATATGAGAGAGCAATTATGGAGAGCAAATGTTAATGGAATAATAACAAATGTGACATTTCCTTTAGCGAACAAACTAATACTTATATCTCCATTCATAAAGTTCATAACAGAAATTTGACTCAAATGTTGCATGGTCCCAAGTGTAAGGCAATAAAATAACCTAATTCTAAATGAACTTATATTCTTTCAGATCTTAGCTATGCACAGATGGTATAAGTATTTAAAAGGAAAATTACCAGAGGTAAAATATTAAGGTCATACACATTAATTCATTTTTAGTGAAAATAGTTTCAATATTTTCTTAAAATACAATAAGTATATGAAATAGTGACAAATATTAAACTCAGTTTTTGGCATACTTAATAATAGCTGGTGTAGTTTTATTTTGGACATTGACACTGTCCATGGATAATAGGTCTCAAGCAAAATTCAAATACTTATATTTTTCTCCTCACATGATGTGAAGATTGGCTAGTGATTTCCTATACTGTGGTTTGTATGGAGAAAAATACTCAATGACCTTCACAGGAATAATACCACAAGAGCCTTCATCCTCAAAGTGCAGATTCTGGAGCTTGCGTGTCTTTCTTTCTTTCTTTCTTTCTTTCTTTCTTTCTTTCTTTCTTTCTTTCTTTCTTTCTTTCTTTCTTTCTTTCTTTCTTTCTTTCTTTCTCTTTCTCCTTCCTTCCTTTCTTTCTTTTTTTGCCTTTTTTTTGTCTGTTTTAGACAGGGTCTCCTTATGTAGTTCAGACTTGCCTAGAGCTCACCTTTGCAGCTCAGGCTGGTCTCGAACTCACATTGATCCTCCTGCCTCAGCCTCCCAGGTGCTGGGATTACAGGCATGCTACCTTTTTACTACCTTTTAACTGATATTTTAGCCCAGTAAATCTACTTAAGCTCTCTGCACAACACTTTTATTCTATTTCAAGGAGAAAATAGAGTTGTATTACTAAAACATGCAATACAAGTACACACTTCATATAAACAATACCTAGCAGATAGCTCATGCACAAGTAAAGGTTGTTCATATTTTGAGTAAATGAGATATATGAGCCAATGCCCTAACAATTGGTGATTTATAATCTTTTTTTTGTCATCAATTCTTTATTTTGATATTTAAGATTTGTCTTAGTTACATGTTTCATTGCTGAGACAAAATACCTGATATGCAAATTTTTAGTTCAGCTCACAGTGTGTAGAGGTGTCTGTTATAGTCTTGCCTTGGCTCCCAGGCAAGGTGGCACAGCAGAGGGACCTTGCAGAAGAGAAGTAGTTCATGGTGACAGGCAAAATGCAGCACACAGGAAGCAGGGATTTCCCTCTAATCTCACGAAGGCTGCAAGCCATTTGATTATGGGTCTTTTCACTATCTAAATCTAAAGCTATGATAAACCCACTAATGGGCTGATGCAGCACTATGCACCTTACCTTATAACTTCTGAAGAGTCTCACCTATGAGTGCAAGAGGCATTGGGTGGACTTTGAGATACATACCACAAACCATGGCCTAAAATCTTTACATAATTATAAATGAGGTTTAAGAATTTTCACATTGAGGGCCAGGCATGGTGGTGCATACTTGTAATCCCAGCACTTGGGAAGCTGAGACAGGAGGATCAGTGCAAGTTCAAGACCAGCCTGGGCTACAAAAGTGAGACCCTGTCTCAAAAAGAAAAAAGAAAGAAAGAAAAGAAAAGAATTTTAGCATTTAAGCCAAATTTTTGGACAATGTTATAATACTCCTCAAAATAAATTTTCCTAGAGTATTCTAATTCAGACCTTTTCTGGAGTGACATTAATTACTACATGTTATGTTACTAAAAGAAGGTATATTTATAATGCTTAGTTCCTTTACATTTCCACAGCTCTCTATAAATTACATTTAATCTAAAGTATAACTTAATCCTTTTCATTGTATATATGAGCATAAATGAATAACAATGGGATATTTTATCATATTTCATTAATTAAGAAAGTTAAAGATCATCATTTAGGACATGATAGATCTATACCCAGATGGCTAATTTGACCTTCTCAGAATTATCCAGAATCTGAATCTGAAGTATGGCTTCTGAGCCTCTTATCTATTTTTTTTTTTTTTTTTTTTTTACTCTGCTCTGGTCTACTCTGATATCACAGTGCTTTTCTTTTTCTCTCTCGCAGGATTATCTTCTCTTTTTTAAACTTGGACTTTGTGGAAATGAGGAGTGCTATTATGATCACAAATAAATTTGGTAGTCTAATTTATATGCAGACAGCATTTCCCTAGCTTTCTGATTATAAATAATCCTTATACTATTGAAGAAATGATTATGCATTTTTCACATTTCAGGATGTAAGAACGATATTGCTAAATCTTTAATCATGCTTGGAGGCAATACATCAAAGGAATCAACTACTATAATGAAGATGGCTTCAATTAGCTATTTTGTAATCCAATAATGCATTTCACTAGAGTGTTCTAAGGACTTTTCAGGCCTTATTACTGTAATCTTCTGTATTTCTATTTGGTATTTATTTCAGGTCTGAACATTATCAAAAGGCACAGTTTCTACCTCTAGCTAGAGTCTATTTCTTAGCAGAAATACATGGAAAAATTAACATCTATCAACTAAAGGAAATAATTATACTAAAATTTCACCAGTATGGATTAGTGACAGGTTTCTACTGGATATTTTAGATCTTCACCAGAACACAAGTGATAAACACTTTTTAAAAATAATTTATTTATTTCTTGCTTCAGAACCTTTATTTGTTTATTCACTCATTTTTATGGCCCGCTCAGCCTGCCCTGAGGGCAGGGCTGGAGCAGCATGTGGTGCCAGGGATCGAACCGCGGTCCCTGAAGCCGCCCAGGCTTTCCCAAGCAGGGGCTTTAGACCACTGAGCCATCCCGCCGGGCCCCAACACTTTTGCAGTTGCTTATTTTTAGTAAAGAAGCCAGATTATAGCTTTACAGTTCCTGATAGATATACACGATGTTGTAATATCTAGATAAATGTGAGATATTCACTCACTTCGCATAACAAACGTGAGGACTGTCACCACCTTTACCTGGTGGAGCTGAGATTTTTACAGACAATGGGAATGGGTTCCTTGTGATGCTTTCTGCACAAAATAACTTCTACATCTAACAGGCATCTTACTTAACTAAGCATTTTCTGTATAAGTTTGACATGAACATCTTGGTGTCTTTTTGCATATTAAGTATATGTTTTTTTTTTTCTGGAACTGTCAGTTTGGCTAAAGAGCAACTGTCAGTTCCTGGTGCAGTGGATGAGCAAATCCATATGTCCTCATTTTCTGTTATTTTAAAACCTAGTGGTACCCTGAATTAATAGTTTGATGGCATGTGAAGTACCAGCGAAAATGCAGGAGAATTTGATGTTTATCTTCGGCAAAATGTTGCTCATGTTCCTGAGCATATAAAGCAGAACAACAGTCACACTCCTGTCCTGTTTTTCAGTACCACAATTAATTCCTAAATTGAGAAAAGACGGCTCATTCACAAGCTATTCAAGGCAACACTGTGAACTCCTAGCAATCTGCATCTCATGTGTATCTCTACACAACAGTGAGTTTTCTGTATATTTATAATGCTTAGTTCCTTAACATTTCCATAGCTCTCTATAAATTAATTTAATTTAAAGCACAGCTTAATCCTTTCTGTTGTATATATGAGTGTAAATGAATAACAATGGGATATTTTATATTTTTTAGCTGATCATTGGTTGGTTATGCCATATATTTTTTTCATTTTTTTTTTTTTTTTTGTCTTTTTGAGACAGGGTCTTGCTATGCAGTTGAGGCTGGTCCTGCGCTCACTTTTGTAGCCCAGGTTGGTCTCGAACTCACACCAATCCTCCTGCCTCAGCCTCCCAAGTGCTGGGATTACAGGTGTGAGCCACCATGCCCGGCTTTATTTTTTTCCATTTAACAGACAAAAATGTGTAGAACTTAAATCCGATGCTTCTCATGAAAACAATGCTTTAGGATATGTTTTATTTGTAAGTGTCTTTTTAGTGATAGATTGAATCATTTAATCAATAACCATAGAGTAATTCTTAATCAAACTCTAAAATCAGTTAGCACAATCTTAATATTTAATTTTAAAAATTTAAAACATTCCTTATTCTTAAATGTATATATATGTGGAGAATTAATCCCTTGCTTCTAAACTCTGTTTTTTTTTTTTTTTTCCAATTCTTTTATTGTTTAAATTTAACAATGGTTATATTACATATTTTCATCATCGGGTCAGTTTAGATTAATACATAAAGGTATATAAGATTGATCAAACAACTAAACATTAACCTTTCTAAATCCACATTACTTTTTTTTTCTTTTCCCCCTTCTTTTCTTTGAAAGTTGACATATTGCATATTGTCCTCACAATCATTCTATAGAGTGCAGTGTGTGGGCATGATCCACCTCCCTATTAATGTTGCATAGAAAAAAGAAAGAAAGAAAGAAAAAAAACAGGAAAGAATATACTTCCCTTTGGACTAAGAAGAAGCAGTTACATATACAATCAAAGGTTTTGCAATTGCAGTGTGCCACCAGTGAAGCTTGTGACGTTGGAGGCTATTGAATCTAAGCCTCCTAAAGCTCATCTCACAAATCTAGCTCTGCGTTCCATGCATTGTAATTAAGGATTTTTTTTTTTTT